>JAJIBD010024017.1:0-246291 GCA_021461705.1 Cryptotis parvus
TTCTATTTCCTCGATGGAATAGGTTTGTTGAGGTATTCCAAATCTTCTTGTTGCAGACTCCAGGAAGCTATAGGAATTCAGGAATTTGTCCATTTCTTCTAGGTTTTCTTGTTTTGTGGTACACAGGCTCTCATAGTAATCTCTGATGATCTTTTTGAATTTCTGTGGTTTCTGTTGTGATGTCCCCATTTTCATTTCTGATTCTATTTATTTGGGTTCTCTCTTTTCCTTTTCTTACAAGTCTTGCAAGTGGTTTGTCAATCTTGTTTATTTTTTCAAAGAACCAGCTTTTTGGTTTCGTTGATCTTCTGGATTGTTTTTTGACATTCCATCTCATTGATTTCTGCTCCTAAGTTTTATTATTTCTTTCTTTCTGCTTGGGTTGGACTCCTTTTTGTTGATCACTCTCTAAGATCTTAAGTTGTGAAGTCAGACTGTTTATGATGGCCTTTTCTTCTTTTCTGATAAATGCTTGAAGAGCTATGAACTTGCCTCTTAACACTGCTTTTGCTGTATCCCACAAGTTCTGGTAATTCGTGTCTTCAGTCTCAATTTGTTTCCAGGAATCTTTGGATTTCCTCTTTGATTTCTTTTATGACTTGCTGGTTGTTCAGCAGTGAGCTGTTTAGTTTCCAGGTACTTGGTATTGGTCTCCGTTTTTGTGTACAATTAACTTCTATTTTCAGTGCCTCATGGTCTGAAAAAAGTAGTTGGCACAATTTCTATCTTCTTGATTTTATGGAGGTATGATTTGTGGCTCAGCATGTGATCTATTTTGGAGTATGTTCCATGGGCACTGGAGAAGAAAGTGTATTCAGCTTTTTGGGGGGTGAAATGCCCTGTATATGTCTACCAGCCCTCTTTCCTCCATCTCTTCTTTAAGGGCCAGTATTTCCTTGGTAAGTTTCAATCTTGTTGATCTATCCAGGGTTGATAGAGCAGTGTTGAAGTCTCCAACTACAATTGTGTTGTTGTCAATGTCTTCTTTTGAAGTCTATTAGTAGTTGTTTTTAGGTATTTTTGCTGGCCCCTCGTTGGGTGCATATATGTTTAATAGCGTGATTTCTTCCTGATATATGCATCCCCTTGACTATTAAGAAGTGACCTTCACTGTCCCTTCTGACCTTCTTCAGCCTGAAGTCTATGTTGTCCGATACCAGTATGGCTACCCCAGCCTTTTTTGGATGGGTTGTTTGAATGAAGGATTGTTTTCCAGCCTTTTTATTTTGAGCCTGTCTTTGCTCGATTGTTCAGGTGTGTTTCTTGCAGGCAGCAGAATGCCGGATTCAATTTTTTTGATCCATTGTGCCACTCTGTCTCTCTTAACTGGTGCATTTAGACCATTGACATTGAGAGAGATTATTGTCATGGGATTTTGTGCCATCTTTCTGAATAGGTTGGTTGTTCTTTTTGGGTTATGTCTCGTCTTATAGTAGATCTTTCAGTCCTTCTTTTAAGGTTGGTTTTGATTTTACAAAGTTCCTAAGCTGTTGTTTATCCAAGAAGTTGTATATCTGTCCTTCAAATCTGAGCGAGAGTTTAGCCGGATAAAGAATTCTTGCTGAGGCATTCATTTCATTAAGTTTTTTTCACTATATCCCACCACTGCCTTCGGGCTTGGAGGGTGTCTTCTGAGAAGTCTGCTGAAAGTCGAATGGATGCTCCTTTGTATACAATTTCCTTCTTTGATCTTGCTGCCTGAAGAATTATGTCTCTGTCTATGGCATCCATTACTTTGACTAGGATGTGTCTTGGGGTCTTTCTATTGGGGTCTCTTCTTGCTGGTACTGCGTCGGGCTTCTTGGATCTGGATGCCTTCGTCCTTTAACTCGGGGAACTTTTCAGCCAGGATGTTTTTAACTGTTTTAATTTCCTTGGGGTTACTTTCTTGTCCCTCTGGGACTCCTATGATTCTTATGTTGTTCCGCCTGGCTTCATCCCATTGTTCTCTGTTTCGTTGCTGATCCATTATCCGGTCTTTTTCCATCTTATGTAGATCTCTGAGTGCTTTCTGCAGCTCATCTTCAGTCTCACTGATTCTCTCTTCCGCTGCTGTCATCCTACTATTCAGAGCCCCGATTGTGTTTTTCATTTCGTCTACTGAGTTTTTAAGCGATGATATTTCTATTTGCATGGTTCTCATTTCTGCTCTCATTTCCTCCCGTAGTTTATTGACAGCCCTTTCAACTGCTTCGTTTATGTTCTCCTGTATTTTATTGGACATCTGCTCAATTTTTTCGTTGAGCTCCTTAAACATCCTACCAATTTCTTCTCTGGTTTCACTGTCAGAGAGATCATGCACATCTGTAGTCTTTTTTGAGTCTTCAGGGTCGATTCCTTCATCTGTTCTTCGAGCTGGGGATCTGCGTTGTTTCCCCATGGTGTTGTGGTGTTCAGGGATAGATTCCTCTGGTGTACTGTTTTTTTTCTTGAGGGTATTACCTTTCCTTGGTGTGGAAATTCCTAGTTTTTCTATTAATAAGCGGCCAGCGTTCCCGCCTGGCCAGCCACACACCCCAGGGAGGTAGGGTACCTGAGATGCAGACAGGCCGGTGTGAGAGTTCAAAATGACCGTTTACTTCCGGTTCCGCTCGGACTTCTGGGGGTTGTAGTTCCACCTTCTGCCGAGACCGCGGGCTCTACCACGGCCCCAGGCGCCCGCCCAGCCAGCCACACACCCCAGGGAGGTAGGGTACCTGAGATGCAGACAGGCCGGTGTGAGAGTTCAAAATCCCGAGATTATCTCTTATGTAAAACACTGGAGAGAGAGAGGGCTGATATAAAGTAACACATCTTAATTTCATGAGCTTCATGTAATCCAGATAGTACCCACAAGGTCCTTCTTCTTATTATCTGCACCAGGGTGATTCTGAGTATCTTGTTCTCGTGTACTGAAAGGGTCACACTCGCCTGCTTAGAGCAAACTAGTATGATCCTTCCTATAGTCTTCCTATAGTCTCAGCGTAGCCAGGGTGGTAGTCTCCTGGTAAATTCTAACTGTCCCACGCTGGGTGCAGTGGGTATAAAGAGGAGCTGTGTTCAATCTAGAAAACATAGAAGTCTTAGTAGATGTATAAGTCAGAAGTTATTCAATCAAGGTGACTTCTATAACTGCCACACCCTCTAGCAGTGTTTACATAGAAGAGAGGTCTCATTAGAATGAACCTTGGCTTAAATAAGATTAATCTGGGAGTGGGCAAAACAACAAAGCTCCCAGGTTAGCTAAACCTGTCCTCCAACAGAGGATTATTGAAATAGAAGTTATAATCTGCAATAAATGTATATTGCCATTTATGCTCATACTTAATGACCACTTCTATGTGGTCATTAAACTTCTATGTGGTCACTAAACAATGCCTGAATTGTTTCTTCTTACATGACTACTGGTCCCAGGAAAAAAAATGGCAGAAAGTAACTGAGGATACAGAATATTGCATTGCCTGAATTTACAAATTTTAATCTTATCCTTCAGTTTATCAATTTTCTCCTCACATATTGGTGGTTTCAAAATTTAGCAAGGCATTTCTTCAAACTGCTGTAGTAATGAAGAACTGCGTCTGGGAATTCTGTTTTGAATTAAGATGCATGTGATGCAGTTGCTTTTACCTTTGTGGATTTAGCCACAATTATAAAACAGGAAAATTTATAATTCACCCCCATATTTTATTATATATGTGTGTTCTATTTATATGTGTTTCTAAACAACTTTCAATTGACCTTTGATTGATTCTAAAAAAATAGAATTGTTTCCTTTCCAAGTGCTTAATTGTAGTTCATAGTCTCCTATCCTATCTATATGCAATTTTTTTTAATTGAATCACCATGTGATAGACCATTGCAGAGCTGTTCATGATTGGGTTTAAGTTTAAACTTATACTGTGTTCCAACACCCATCCCTCCACCAGTGCACATTTCCAGCCACTAATGTGCCCATTTCCCTTCCACTGCCCCCTCCCAAGCTGCTTCTATAGTAGGCACTTCTCTCTCTCACTTTATCTCTCTCTGTCTCTCCTTTTGTGCATTGTAGTTTGCAATAGACCCTGAAGAGTTACCATTTATATCCTACATATATTTTTAATCTGTTAAACAAAATAAAAATCAGTATTACCTACTTTTGTAATTTCTCTGCTCATTAAGATATTTCTTTAAGTGTATGGTATCCCTTTTAGAGCAAAAGTGTGGTGGAAGCAATCCATCAGGTTCACAGAGTGAATAATTACATTTTCAGCTATTAGCAGAGCTACTAAAAACCAAACAATATAAAATTAAAAATGCATAGTCAACACAGATTTGTTTATAAATAATTCACACATTTAAGCATTATCTACACCTTAAGACTATATTTAAATACAACCAAATAGTGAAATCTGTGTTAAAATCTTTATGTTGAAGATATTAAACAGTAGTGTGATACCAAGAGACTTTTACTAACTCCACATCTAATAACCTATTGGGAGTCTATTGGGAGTTTACTCTACATCTAGTAACCTATTGGAGACTTAGAATCATATTGGAAGTTTTAATTGTTTATGGTGTATTATTTACATTAGGAAACTGGCAAACACAATCAAAGCTCAATTCCCAGAAAGAATCACTAATACAAAACTATGAGAAGTGATGCCTGCCCATTATATATAACCAGGAAATATAAAATTTATGCATTGTGTAGTCATTAATGATGAGAAAACAGAATTAACTATCTTATTGAAAATGAAATAATCACCTATTTTCCACTTTAGCTTTTAGTCAAAAGTCTTCAAGCTGAAAGTCAAATTTAGGGCAACCCATTCTCTAGTCTTCTTATATCTATGCTTTCTCTAATTCCCAACTTTCTGTATATATGTTGGATGATGGGTTTAGCTAGCTTGGGAGCTTTACTCACAGCTTAATCTATTTATATGCTCTTAAGCCTAGGTTCATTCTAATGAGATCTCTCTTCTATGTAAACACTGATAATGGTGTGATAGTTACAGATCACCTTGACTCTGAATAACTTCTGACTTATTACTATACATCTACTAAGACTTCTATGTTACCCAGATTGGGCACAGCTCCACTTTATACCCACTGCACCCAGGGTGGGACAATTAGAATTTACCAGGAGACTGCCACCCTGGCTATGCTGAGACTATCATTTCAGATTATAGGAAGGATCATACCAATTTACCCTCAAGCAGGAGAGTGTGACCCTTTCAGTATATGGAGAACACGATACTCAGAATCACCCTGGTACAGATAAATTTATTATCTGTACCAGGGTGATTCTGAGTATCACATTCTGAGAAGGACATTGTGGGTACCACCTAGATTAAATGAGGCCCATGAAATTAAGATGTATAATTTTATACCAGCCCTCTCTCTCTCTCCAGTGTTTTACATAAGAGATAATCTCTGAAGGAATTAGTCCTTGGAATACTCCTTTGTTTATATCTGTAATAGGGTGTGGCACCACACTTGTACACTCTTCTACTATCTAGAAGCTATTTAGGGTTCTTTGTTGACAGGGCCCTCCCTGTCAACAGTTAGGATTACTTTGGTGTATATAAGGGACTGACTTGAGTCACTCACCACCTTCTTCTTTCGGGTAGGACTCCTCTCAGGTGAGATCTCCCTCTTAGGTGGGAGACTTGTGGCTCTCTTGTATGGCCTAAGTTCTGACTAGAGCTAGAGTTCTTTCATTATATTGGATTACACTGTTAGAGTTTTTGTACTATTAAAAGCCTTTTTTGGAACTGTGCCGGATCGTGAGTTTTCATCCATTCCCCAGAGGCCTTGGAAGTAGAAGAGAACTTCTATGCTGATACTCTTGGGGACCCCAGTGGCTCCCCGACATCACTTGTCACTTGCATCACTTGTCTTCCCATTATTCATCAATTTGCTCAAGCGGGCACCAGTAATATCTCCATACATCCTGTCCATGCTAGTGTAGCCCAAGGGCATCTGCTCATTCCAGGAACATGAAGCGCCTTAAACCATTCCTTCAGGTAATGGGAATCTTGGTCACTTGATCACTTGACATCCCGTTATTCATTGATTTGCTTGAGCTGGCACTAGTAACATTTCCATTTGACCCTGTCATGTACCAGTGTAACCCAATGGCATCTGGTTGCCAAAACCAGTAACAGGTCATGGAAATGAGGTCTATAATTGTTATTGGTTCTTGGCATATCAATAGGACATGGGGTGGGAGACTCTTGTAGTAGCCTCTCATCTCGTGCATTTATTGATAAACCACAAAGGGAGAGATTGACTTTTCTCTGGGGTGGAGCTCTGAGGAGCTGTGGAGTCCTGATGTTGAAAATGGCTGCCCTCATGGTGTGTGTGGGGGGTTCCTCTGACTTCTTTTGAGGCTCTGCTGGGATGGTAGAGTCAGGGCTAGAACCCGCCCTCCGTCCTGGGCACCTCATGATCAGCTTGGCTCCAGGGAGACCCGGTAACAGCTCTACCCCATGTCTCTGGACATATATGTCCCTGACATATATGAATATACTTCCTCTTTCATTAATAGTATATCTATTTATGTTTTGTTCTTTTAGCCTTTTTTTAACACTGTAAGAGTGAAATTCTTTGTCAAATGAGGCCATTCCCAAGCTAGATGTATTGATGAAAATATCAGATGACAGTAAACCTTTTATTTTGTGTTCCTATATTATATTTCAATATAGGAGAAAATAAATCATCAAGGGAAGAATAAGAGAAACAGGGGCTAGAGCGATAGCCCAGCAGGTAGGGCATTTGCCTTACATGGGGCCGGTCTGTACCGGCCCATGTTCAATCCCCCGGCATCCCATATGGTCCCCGCTAGTACCGTCAGGAGTAATTTCTGAGTGCAGAGCCAGGAGAAACCCCTGAGCATTACCGGGTTTGACCCCAAAACGCAAAAAAAACAAAAAAAGAATAAGAGAAACACTTGAGGATTTAGTTTATTAGTTTAAAGTGTCTTTGGATCTTGCTGGCTAAGAAAACTCACGCAGATGAACAAAATAAGAATGGTAGAATGAATAACGATTTTCCACTGTGGCAAATGGTATTTGAAGAAAATAATGAGCAAAAAGATATGAAATATTATTATATTAAAATATTGACAATATTGAAATATTGTCATTAGGCACAGAGCTCTTAGCTGTGTGCTTTATATGTTAAAATTTTGGAAATAGATAACAATTCTACTCTTGAATTTTTAAAATTTATAATATCTAGGCCATAAACTTACACAAATTGATGGCAAATGTAAGGAAGAATTTTGAATCCTTACATATTACATGTATTGTTCTCTAAAGAACCAAATGGATTACCACCAAACTCGAGATGGGAGCCTTCTACTGAGAGTATACCACCTCTCATGGTGTATACATGAGTATACATGGCAGAGTCTGGCAAGTTACCTGTGTTTTATTTGATATTCCAAAAACTAGTAACAATTACGGACCTCAATTCTATGACCAGAAGAATAGTTTGAGGCTCTTTCTGTCCCTGGAGCAAGCAGATGCCTTTGGGCTATGTATGGAGATGTTACTAGTGCCTGCTCAAGCAAATGGAAGAATAATGGGAAGACAGTGATACAGTGATACATATTACAGTGTGTAAAAGGTGATTTTTTAAAAATTATCTAAGATGATTTTTTGAATATTAATATATGTAATTCCTTGCTGAGCAGGGAGTTAGTGTCTTGTTATTCTTTTGTTTTACAGAAGCAAATTCATAACTTAATGGACTTTGCTAATGTTCCTTTAGAGGAGAGTAGTTGTAGCATGATAAATTGTACATTTGTCATTTACATATAAAAATATTCCTTTCATTTGATAGCATTTCTATCAGGATACAGGTTTCAGTCACAGAAGGAAAACGAGAAGCAGCAATTAAAGTTGCTGAAGTGGAGAGAAAATCCAACGTGTGACATATTAATAGCATATCAGTGCAACACCAACAAGTGTATCAAATGTTCTTGACAATGAAATTTCTTTTCAAAAGATAGTTTTCAAAGATTAATGATTCACTAGCATTCATTTTACAGTCAAAACTGAACTACTTGATTTACCATAGCTTGTTTTCTTTAGTCTCATATCTTGCTGTTTCTCCTTATAAAAATGTCACATTAATGCTGTTTCTCCTTTGAATAGCCAAGTTCTATTATATTTTTGATGTTGAGACTGGCATAATAGCTGCCATTTTTCTGGGTGTTATCATTTTCATAAAGTGAAATTTTTCTTTGGACAAACACTTTATAAATCTGAATACTTCTAAATTTTTTTATTTGGTCTTAGTAGAAGTTGCTCTGATGGTGCCATGTTTACAAAGGAGGTTTATAACTAAAGTGACATTTTCCTCAACAAAGATTCAATAATGTATGCTGTGCTGGTAAATGGCTTGATTTATTTTATCACTTATGTAGTAAAAGCTTTGATTTAGAAAGTGCCTCTTTGCTATATTGTGATATAGAAGATAGGGAATTTATTGCAGATCTCTTGATTTATAAAATACACAGTGCTTAATTTTATATAAGAGTTTCTGTTATTTTCTTGTAAGCATGATTAGCCTTTGGCAGTTCAAAGAGTCACTAGAAAGCCATAGCTCATTTATTAGCTCAAATCAGCACAGCAGCATCAATTTAGTACAGGAATCCATTTTTAACAGCTTCTTTAAAATTACATTCATCAAATTAATGTAAACTACAACGTGTTGACATATAGAGTTTTGGACAAAGATGATATCATTAAGCATTAGGGAAAGAAAATAAATGAAATTTAGTCATTTCGCACAAATGAAACATGAATTTTGTGTATTATCCACTATTCTGAATTCTAACAAAATGGTATTCAAAATAGCAATGATACTTATCTAAGATTGTTATGTTTTCTACAAAATGTGTAATTGCAAAATTGTTATGTTTTATACAAAATATGTCATTGCAAATGAAATTTAAGCAGAAAATTTAAGAAGGTAAGTCATTGAATGAAGCACAAACTCTAAACATTAAAGTGTAGACATGGGGGATATTGTGTGCAAATCGTGAAGACTGAGCCCAATGAATACTCACTGAAAATATGGGCAGTTTGATGAAAAATCATGCAAGAGTTAGCAGATTAGGAGATGAGGTGTAAGACTGAAATGCAAGGTGAGTGAGAAACAAGATCATTGAAGTCTTTAAGATCACACATTCTTTTGACAGTCTGTGGCCCAAACGCTGTTGTGTTGAGGACATGTTATTGGATCTATTCTGAGAAATGCGTTGGGACAATGCTGGGAGAACTACAAGCAGTACCAGGAATCACCCAGGGTCTACTGTACTGCAATGCAAATGCCTTAGACCCTATGTTATCTCTCAGACCGACAACCTTACTGAAAGAGAAAAATTGAGATAAAACTCATTTCAAGACTTTATATCTTATTTAGTATCTATACACAACATGTTACCACACTGCAACTAACATGTTTTAAATGTAATTTTAACATTATGTCCTAAACATAATTTTTACAATATAATTTTATCCCAAAATATCACTATCACTATCTTCCCGTTCATCATCTATTTGCTCCAGTGGGCACCAGTAATATCTCCATATGTCCTGTCTCATGCTAGTAGAGCCCAAGGGCATCTTCTTGCTCCAGGAACATAATAAGCCTCAAACCATTATATTAGGTTCTCATGAGAATGACCTAATATAATTGTTACTGGTATTTGGCATATCAAATATGACACAGGCAGCTTGCCAGGCTTGCCATGCAGGTGGCATACTCTTGTAGTCACCTCTAAATACAGTATTTGATGAACCATGCAGCCAGAGTGGCCTTACAAGCCGGGCTGTGATAGGCTCATCTGCTGGGTGGAGTTCTGATGAGAGGGAAGTCCGAATGGGGAAATGGCGGCCCTCATAGTGTGGGGGTTCCTCTGACTTCTTGTGAGGCTCTGCAGTGGTGGCGGGAGAGAGCTAGAACCTGCCATCCCTCCTAGACGCCTAATTTTCAGCTGGGCACAAGGAGAGCAAGTAGCAGCTCTGCCCCGTGTGTGTGTGTGTGTGTGTGTGTGTGTGTTTGTGTGTGTGTGAGTCACTGGATCATCATACCTGGTCTGGGCTTGGAAAAAACTTCCACAGGGTGGGTCAGTGAAGAGCCAGCCGGAATGCCAAAATATATGCCATAAAAATGCATTCAGTAAAAATACAATAATTTTTCCTAGACTAATGGGTAATAACTTCTTTCCTCAGGTAGAAGCATTGCTCTAAGTCACTGAATTTGTTAACCTCTATCCTGGAAGAAGTGCCATAATCTGGTCAATTTCTTTTTTCTTTCTTTATTTTTTTGTTATATTGGGTTAAACCCGGCCATGCTCACGGGTTATTGCCCCTGGCTTTGCACTCAGGAATTGCTCCTGGTGGTGCTCAGGGAACCATATGGGATGCCAAGAACAAAACCAGGGACAATCACGTGCAAGGCAAATGCCCTACCTGCTGGACTATCACTCTGGGGTCATTTTTCTTACTTTCTGAAACATACTTCATGTTCTCCTAACTTGACTTATTTTCAAATTAACTTTGCTTTCTTCTAAGATTTCCTCTCTGAGATGACTTCAGTGGATCAATAAACTTAAGTCATATGTCACATCAAAACTTCTCTCACAAAGAATTGCTTTGCTATGTTCTCCTATACCCTCTGCACTTATCACTCTATCAGTTGGTATTAACCCTCATTTTATAAAATGGCATCAAGTAAGTAATTAATATGCACTGAAATAATTTTTTGAACACATAAACTCTAGTCTACCCTAACGTCAGAGCCTGTGAAGCTACCTGTGCTGTATTTGATATGCCAAATACCAGTAATTATTATAGACCTCATTCCCATGACCTCATGTAATGGTTTGAGACTCTTTATGTTCCTGGCCATGTTCGTGTTGACAAGGACACCAAAGCCACCAGCGCCTCTTTCGTCGCATGTTCCAAGGAACAATTCTTTCATCTCTTTTCTCAATAAGATGAAATTGAGAAATTCTACAAGGAATTGGAGGAGTTCTATAAAAAAGATCACACCTTCTACAAGATCATAGTTGGTGATTTGAATGCCAAGATAGGACAAGAAGATCGGCTGAAGAACTCCATATCAGGACCCATGGCCTAGAATGGAACGAACAGGGTGAGAGACTATCTGAGTTCATCATGTCCACCAAGACCATTCATGGGAACTCACAGTTCCAGAAGGCTGAAGCGAAACGTTGGACATGGGAATCTCCTGGCAGACAGTTCCACAATGAAATTGACCACATCATTTTCAATCAACGGTTTTGTCTGACCAATGTAGCTGTTGTCCTCATTTTCCAAACAGGATCGGACCACCATCTCCTTCGTGCAAAATTCTACTTCCCGCAACTGGGAGAAAAGGCTGCAAAGTTTAAGAAGAGAATTCCCAGAACGACCACCAACTGGGAACTCTTTGGCACCATTGCAGCAACATGGGAAGATACATCATTGACGACATCGATGTAGAATACAACCGATTGGTTTAGCACCTGCATGATTGTGCGAAGAATGCTGAGAGAGAGAAAGACAAAAACGGATGCCTGTCTTCAGAAACTCTTGAGCTCATTCGCCAATGTGGCAAGGCGCGAGTATCAGGAGACCAAATGCTAACGTCCAAGCTTGCTAAACGGTGCAGAGAAGTGATAAAAGAAGACCTCAAAGACAGAAGAGCAGAAATACTAGAAGATGCAGCAGAAGCCGGGACAAGAATTCACACAGCCCGCCTGTCCTTCGCCAACTATAAGACCAAGATAACTGCCCTCCGACGCCTATCACATCTTCCAGAAATGCAATGGAGAAGATTATCCAGTACTTCTACTCAAATATCTTTGATAGCCACATCCACCTGCCCACATACCAAATTCCGCAGGATGGGTATGTCATTCCCAACGTTCTCCCTTCTGAAATCCAACATGCCATCTTGTCGGTAAAGAAGGGAACAGCACCAGGCCCAGACAAAGTCAAACCCGAACAACTGTAGACTCTGAAGTTGGTACTCATCAATATACTAGCTTGGCTCTTCACACACTACCTGTCCGAATGCAAGGTGCCCTCCCAATGGAAAACCAGCAGGACAGTTCTACTGTTCAAGAAGGGAGACATTCATGACATCGGCAACTATCGCCTCATATGCCTGTTGTCCGTCATCTATAATCTGTTTACACGAGTCATCCTGAACAGGATTGGCAGAACACTAGATGAAGGACAACCATGCAATCAAGCTGGCTTCCAGAAAGGATTCAGCGCAATCGACCATATCCACACAGTAACCAAGCACATTGAGGTTTGTAGGGAGTACAAGATGCCACTCTGTCTCACGTTCATTGATTCACAGAAAGCCTTTGATTCTGTGGAGACTGAAGCAGTCATCGAAGCACTAGCCAAACAGGGTGTTCAAACCCAATACATCAAGATCCTTCGTGAGCTGTCTTACGGACTCACCACCAGGATCGCACCATTCTACAAAGGAGTGATCATGAATGTGAAAACAGGGGTTCGACAGGGTGATACCATTTCACCAAAACTCTTCAGCACCACCCTCGAGAACATCATGCAGCAATTAGAATGGGAAGAAATGGGAGTGAAGATAGATGGTCGGCAACTACACCAACTCAGCTTCACTGATGACATCGTTCTAATAACACCAAACATTAGCCAAGCGGCACAAATGCTGGCTGACTTCGATCGAGAATGTGGAAAGATAGGTCTACAGCTGAATCTAAAGAAAACCATGTTTATGAAGAATGAACTAGTTTCAGAGGCCCCATTCACTCTCAATAGAACAAACATCTCTGAATGCAGCAGTTATGTGTACCTAGGTCGAGAAATCAACATGATGAACGACCTAAAACCTGAGCTGCGCAGGAGGAAGAGAGCCGCATGGAATGCCTTGGGGCGGCGGCCCCCCCGGGGGGGGGGGGAACCCCCCCAGGACGGCGGGCAAAGGCATCAAAGTAATAGCTAAAAGGACAAAGAGCCTCAGGCTCCAGCACATCTCTTTGACTCCACCATTCTCCCTGCATTAACATATGCCTCAGAGACCTGGGCCCTATGAAAGCAGGATGAGAATGCTATTTGGGTCTCCCAGAGAGGAATCGAAAGAGCTATGCTTGGAATATCATGCCTCACTCAAGTGAGAGAAGGAATCCGGAGTTCTGACCTCTGCCGCTATTCCAGAATCAGGGATGCTGTCTCGTTTGCCAAGGCATCGAAAATCAGATGGGCTGGACATGTAACGCAATTTGGAGACAACCACTGGACTAAAGCCATTACCGACTGGATCCCACGGGATGTCAAAAGATCACGTGGCCGCCACCTACAAGATGGTCAGACTTCCTTGTCAAGACCCTGAAGGAACGGTTTGAGGCTCTTCATATTCCTGAATCAACCAGATGCCATTGGGCTACATTGGCATGTGATACAATCCAATGGAAAAGTTACTGGCGCCCGCTCGAGCAAATCGATGAATAATGGGATTCAAGTGATAAAGTGATATGTTCCTGAAGCAAGCGGATGCCCTTGGGCTCTACTAGCGTGAGACAGCACATATGGAGATGTTACTGGTGCCCGCCGAGCAAAATGATGATAAACGGGAGGACAGTAATACAGACAGTGAAACTCTAGTCTGATAAAAATTAACCAACTATTATCCTATTTTGAATCTAAAAGGCATATGTGAATGTTATATGATTTTTCTTATTTGATAACAGTACCGTAAATTAATATATTTTAATTTCTGTTAAATGTTTTATTTAACATGTATTAAAATAAAATGCCATATATTTTATTTTTAGTTTAACTTCTACTAATATATATTTAAACGTCCTTGTACTGTGGTTATGATTAATTTTGTCTTTTCAGAAATCATATAAGAATTCTTTCATTTTCTGATATTTAGAGCTGCCTGTACAGCAATCTGCCTGTCATGAAATAATAGTTTTAACTTTTTTAAAAACAGCAAAACCTTATTTTATTGTTCTTTCTTATATTGAAACCTTAAATGTCTTTGTTTTAAATTTTATGGTTAGATGTGTGCAAGGCAAGCACCTTACCTGCTGTACTATCTCTGCTCCCAACATGAAATTTTTTCTTATGGACAAACTTTTATAGAGTTTGAAAAAGGAACTAGATATGGAGACAGAGACAAAGAGGAGGGTCAGATGAGAGAGCTGAAAGTGGTACTTTGCTTTATTTGAAGGTGGAAGTTTTTAACATGAAGTAACAAGCACCAGTCACAGAATGCAAACAGCTTCTATACTAGCACAGAAAAGTCAAGCAAATAAATCTTCTTTTAAATCACTAGAAGGACGCAGACCAGATCACATATTTTAAATTCATCCCAGATAGATCCATGGAGGAATTATGACCTCCAGGACTCTTGTAAAATTTTGTAGCATCAGTTTTAAATTAATACACTGAGCAAATTGATGTGTCTGTCATTGGGAATGACACAACATGACACGTCTGCTTCTTAGTAAAAAAGAATATTGAACCTTTATTTATTAGTTTCATTTTAACCAACTCAAAATAATTTCATTTTCATTTGTTCCTAATTTTCTTGGAGCAGTAATGTCCAAAGCATCTAAAGGAATCCCTTTGCCCTTCTAACTTGCACTCAATCCATACTGGCCAAAAAGAGAGGTCTCTAACAATTATTACTTTAAATTTACTTCTTAGTCCCCTTTTATTTCTTTCTCCAAAACTGTATTTTTATAACTTATTCATTCTTCTATTAAATATACCCTTCTTTATATTCATGCATTTCTAATTTTTATCTTTCTCCTTTTCTGTCAGATTGTATTACTGCTGACATTTCAAAATTCAAGTTCTATGTACATACAAATTTGATCTTGTCAATAAATGGCCTATATCAGTGAAACCACACATCAAAAATGTAAAAAGAAACTGTTAACTGAATTTCTTTTGCACAATTTGAATGTGTTTAAATAGTATTTGTTTGAAAAGTTAGCACAATTTCAAGAAAGAATATTATTGAAATTACTTAAATAAGACTTAGTTATTTATGTATTTATTTGCCTTTTTGGATCACACCTGGAGGTGCTCAGGGTTTACTTCTGGCTCCTCACTCAGAAAGTACTCCAGGCAGTGCTATGGGGACCACATGGGATGCTGGGAATTGGACTAGGGTTGTCCATGTGCAAGGCTAGTACCTTACCCACTATATTATTGCTTGGGTCCTCGTCATTTATCTTGTTTTCCAGTAGGCTTCATGTGTCTTAGAAAGAAGGGAACATATAAGTAACTGTTGGAACCCACCAATACTTGTAGCATTATCCATCAAGGATTTTGTGGCAGCATCAATTTTTTGTTTATTATTATTTTTGTTATTATTGTAGGACAAAGATAGATTTAGTCACATTTAAAGCTTTAAATGTACTTTTGTGTACATTTTTTGTGTACATAGTGAACCTTCACAACTGCTTGGTTCATCAGTAAATGCACAAACTGAGAGCCTACTACCAAGAGCATTCCCACCCACACAGCAGAACCTGGCAAGCTATCCGTGTCATATTTGATATGCCAAAAACCAGTTCGGCCATTATAGACCCTCTCCAGAATGAAAATTTTTTTTTTTTTGTTCGAAGTTCTTCATTTTTTGTAGTTATGTGTTTTGACATTCATCGACATACCATTTATTTATTTCAGATGTTTATATTGATCAAAATTTCAAAAACTGCACCCTTGCATCATGTGATATAAACTGAGAAATAAATCAAAGTGATGTAATTTCCTTAAATAACATAATCATCCATTAGAAATGCATGTGCAAAGTATTTATACAGTTATTTAAACAATGTGATTGTACAGTTAGAGAGTTAGCATATATCTAGGAGTTAGACTGTATTTTCATTTGATAGGAAAAGCAAGTAGGAATTCAAAGACAAATAGTAGCTGACCAAGTAAATTCAGCTAGTTGTGATGTAGGCAGGCAGGCAGGGGGTCCCCCTGGCAATGAACTTTAGCCCTAAGCTGTCCAGAATCACCTTTTGGAACCAGGTAAAAGGACTTGATAAGACCTTCACCTTCAATAGACCTTGAGGAAGCTGGATCAATCTGTCTCTGCCCAGCCCTTAATCCAGTTCCATTCTGGGACAGAGGATCCAGCAGGAACAGAGGTCAAGAAAAGAAGATTTTCAAAGAAGATGACTCCCAAAAATTACTCCCTTGGCAACAGCCCTAGCAACGGACTTTAACCTAGGTTGAAACCCCCATATGGGAGCAGTTTTGGAAGAAACTCTAAAAGCCGCCCTGAACAAAGGATAGGGTTCATGTACTGCCTGAGCCCAGGTATTACTTGAGCTCATGTGGCCAAGTACTTGTGGTGTCTGAGCGCATGTGTCATCTGCATCTCCCCTGTTGAGATTGTGTTCTCTCTCTCTTTCTCTCACTTTCCCTTCTCATTCTCTTCCTAATACCTTGATAATAAAATATGTTTTACTTCATTGCTCGCCTACCACTGAAAATTACTTTTCTGTGAGGAAGACAAGAACTCTAAGGAAACCCTGGGTAAGGCCTAGGACTGACTTTCCTTTCCTGCAAAGAGCAATTCCTCGCTCCAGCCTAAGTCAGTGGCTCCCTGAGAAATCTCCGGTGGTGAGGATCAACTCCTGTGCCTAGAGATCAAGCAGACATCAGGTGTGTGGCTTGATGGCCACCTCATGGGGCTGGTGGGGTTGAGGTCCACACCGTGCAGGGGCTCATCACAGAAATTATCAGTCCTTAGCCTGCCCAGTGGGTCCTGGGCGGCAGAAGCAGCTGGGGGAGAAAGTGACCATCTCTCTCCCCTTCCCACCTCACATGATCCGCTCATGGGTCCCACCTCCCTCAGTTGGTGTTCTGTAAGTTGTTCAATACGTTTCAGAAAGTAAAATAAAATGGGATGACTTTATTCTAAAAAGCCTCCAGAGGTACTTCACTGAGGGGGAAGGGGAAAGACACTAAGAATTTCATCCTCCAAAGTCTTAAAGTGGTGCTTAGGGACATTTTACAAGTGATGACACCTGATTAAAATTCTATTTCATTAAAATATACTTTACTACAACAGACCTTTGAGTTTGGGGGACATATGTGGAAACGAACTAATTTCTCTACAGAATAGGTCCTTAGAATTTTTGGTCAAGAATCAGAAAAAAATTCAAAGTGCTCCCGACATGAAAGTCTTCAAAAGAGATTTTCTTAGTCATCGTTGAGGGAAATGAGTGTAGCAATCATCAATGTCCTGAGTCTGCCCTAGCTAAGCAGTGTGTAGGGGATTCTCAAAGTGTCTACAAAACCAATGAAACTTCCAGTTTCCAACTCTCTTTTCTGGGATCACCCACATAGATGTTCTCCAGTGTGTCAATGCAATTTCCTCCAGAGAGCAGTTATCACTTTTTGAAAAAGTTCTAGCATTCATCTGAGACTCCTTTAACCAGCTTTGACACAGACCTCTGTAAGGAGAGGATTATGAGAAAAGAAATTTCCAACTTTGCCCATGGGCACCAGCAGATGCCAGAGAGGAGGGACAGAAGAGATAATAAACTAATAATAGTGAATTAAGAAAGTCCACACACCTAATTGCTCTACTATAAAGCAATTAAGTAGCTCTTTACTACATATTTTTCTTTAAATTTACATTTATAACCAACAAGATTAACAAAATTGTCCTTTAATATAAGACTGATTTCATGTCTATTATACATAAATTACATAATTTGTTTGGTATTTTATCTATACTAATGTTTTAATCTCTCTCTCTCTCTTCTCCTCATTCAACCAAAAATGCAGTTCTATAAAACATCTTATCCATGTTGGAGAAACTTCCATTATTTTTTAGTGAGAAATCAAGAACTATCTGATTAAAAAAGAACTATCTGATCCAAAAAAAGATATATTTTGGATAAGTTGTTAAGGAAATGGAACTGAGAATGCTAGTTAGGACAGTGAGACAGAAATGAGAGAGAAAATAAGACATCAGGCGAAATGTGGATCAGGAGGTCTTGCCAAAGGTCGAAACTACCACAAATGTGTGGGAGCAGAGGTTAGATAAGACAGAGAAAGGAAGCAGTGGACCAGTGATTGTCGAAAGTCTATTACAATCCACAACATGTAAGAGAGGGAAGAGAGAAAGAGAGAGAAAGAGAAAGAGAGAAAAGAGATGGAGAACCTGCCACTGAGGCAGGCTAGGGGATGGCGGAGGGTATCGGGGTCATTGTTGGTGGGAGGTGGGCACTGGTGGAGGGATGGGTACTGGAACATTGTATGGCTTTAAACCCAAACATGAACATTTTTTTGTAATTGTCAAAATTTTAAAAAGTTTGTCAAAAAATAATTTAAAAAAAAAGAAAGAAAACATCATTAATGCATATCCCACCTCGTAGCTTATGACTCAAGTTCTGTGGAGAAAGAAGTCTTCTCTTAGCAATAAAAGACTGAAACAATGTTTCATTGTTATCATTACTTTACTAATTGAACATAAACTCTTATTTGAAAGGTAATAACATGGTACTTTCCAACTGAGAATATTTGTCTATTTCAGAAAAACTCACTTGAAAAAATAAGTACAAGAAGAAATTTAGGATTAAATATTTTAAGTATCCTATGGACGTCTCCAATGCAGTAAAAGATGGTCAAATATATGATTGGGGGTGGGGGCGATGTCCTTTCAGGGTAGTAAAACAGAATGTTATCTTTCACTACATAGAACATCAACAATCACTCATAGGTAACATTAAATCATGTTTATTCTTAGCATTCTTAGCTTCCACTTTTATTTAAATTGGAGTAAAAGGAAAAAATAACTTCCATGATACCCATTCTGAGACTAGAAAACAGATCACAGATTAGAGGACCAGTGCAAGTCTCCAGGAAACTATCTGTTATTCTGCTGAAGCATAAATGTATTTGGGGGGCAGGTGAGGAAAGATAAATTTGTAGGGAGAACTGGACTTTCATTTCTCTTACATATTATTTTTCCAAGTTTACAATAATCTGGTAAATAGTATTAACTTTCTCTTGGAAAGAAAAGAAGAAAACACACAAGTTCCTCACGACAGTGATAATTTTTAAATGATGTGGAAATTGGTGAAACTCTGGGAACTAGTTGGTCCCTGGGGCTGCAGATGAATCGTTTCCTCACTACTGCAGGAATGAACCCATGGGTAAGAGCCCGGGCACAGCTAGGTACGCTCCCCAAGACAGCAGTACACATTGGTGAGAGGATTTTTATGAAACAGGTGGACACTTTAAATAAAGGAAGAAATGGAGACAAGAAGAAATAGAGGCCTGGGAGGTAGCTAGTCTGTATGCTCAGCACGTGGGAACCCGACTAAGCCTGTCCTGATGCAGTCCCCGGCTCTACATGGTCCCCTGAGCAGTCACTGTAGGCTAAGTATCATGGTGTGACCCTAAGCCAAGAAAGACAAAAAGTTTAAAAAATAAACATATTTTTATATAATAGCAAATCTGAGTAATACCATATCACTTTAAGAACTTAAATCAGAAAAGAATTTAGGCTCAGAAAGCTTTTGCAAGGAGTTTTCTGTCAAAATTTAAGAAGAAAACGTTTTCTTTCTTTAATTTCTTACTCTATGTAGTCATATTTTATGTACTTCTTCATAACTCCACAGGAAGTATTCTAGAGCAGGGAAAATAGGGGTGCCGTCCCCCAAAAGGATGTATCATCTTATCCTGGCTGGTCAGACGACTAGGTGAGAACTTCATTTCGCTGTTGATGGGAAATCTCAATCTCCCAAGTAAAACGCGCCAAGGCCTTTGAAAGGAAGGCTGTTATTGTTTCTGCCTGTGCCTGTAGTGCCATGGGGTAGCTTTTTAAAGTACTCCTGGACTTTTCCCAACTCTCGACTCAATGGGAGCAAAGCTTTCTCATAACAGGGAGAAGATGACCAAAAGAAAATGTCCCAGTAACAAGTATCTTTCCCTGTCCCATCTACTTGAGCTCTACAGTAAATTCTAACTTCTTAGAAAGAAAAAGAATCATCTTTGGATAGTAGAAATAATTTGTTTGTTTGTTTGGGGCCACACTCAGTGATGCTCAGGGATTACGCCTGGCTGTCCTCAGGAATTACTCCTGGTGGTGTTTGGGAGACGGTATGGGATGCCAGGGATCAAACCCAGGTTGGCCACTTCAAGACAAGCACCTTCCTGCTGTACTATCACTCTAACTTCCATAAAAATAATGAGAATTATTTTTATTATTTATACCCAGGACTCTGTACTGTGGGCCCTGGATGTTTGATGGTCTGACATAGAAAAAGACTGGTCCACCTGGGATGAACCCAGAGCCAAGGCAGAGCCTGGCAAGCTACCCGCACAGTGGTGTATTTGATATGCCAAAAACAGTAACAATAATGAACCTCATTCCCAATAAATTGAGACATTACTGGAACCCGCTTGAGCAAATTGATGAACAATGGAAAGACAAGCAACAAGTGACAAGTGACTACTGACCCACCTATTCTTACATAATTATTATTATTATTGTATAAACAATGATATCTTCACCATACCAGAAAACACACATAATTTTACTAAAATTGTTTACAAATTTAAAACGACATCTACTCTTTCAACTTTCCACCCTAAGTTTCTTATACCTTCCCAATATTATAGCATGGCTGATATTTTTGTATCTCATTTTGTGTAAGTAACTGTAATATCAAATTTTGATATATCTTGTTCAATTCCTGATAACTATAACAAGCTGTAAAATGTAGCATATGGGAAATTAATTGCATGTCCTCAAACTTTACTGTAGCAAGTCAAAAACTCAGAATGCACTTGCAAAAGTATTTATCTTGTTCTTACCATTACACAATGTCAGTTCTTACTATCTCTATCTCTATCTATCTATCTATCTATCTATCTATCTATCTATCTATCTATCTATCTATCTATCTATCTATCTATCTATCTATCTATCTATCTATCTATCTATCTATCTATCTATCTATCTATCTATCTATCTATCTATCTATCTATCTATCTATCTATCTATCTATCTATCTATCTATCTATCTATCTATCTATCTATCTATCTATCTATCTATCTATCTATCTATCATTATAACACAACTACTTAACACTCTAATAGGACTAAACTTTTCTACTTAAATAGTCAGAGGACAGTGTGTAGGATGTTGGCCTGGCCCACAGCAGACCTGGCTTTCATCCTCAGCACCTCGTATGGTCCCCCAGAGCCTTCCAGTAGTACTCTTTGACCTCATGACAGGAGTATGCCCTGAGCACATCCAGGCATGGCTCCAAAACAAGCAAGCTAAAACAAAAAATTCTGAATCTCTACTTTATCTTTGCTGAATTCTAGTATTCAATGTTTTATCTGGAGACAAATACAGATGAAAGGTTGAATACAGAGGTCCACAAGTCTCCTGCTATATGGGAATTTATTTACCAGAGTTTCTCCAAGATCTGTAGGGAGGGAAGTCTACTTATCCTGAGAGTAGCATGTGATGTTATTACTCTTACTGGTTCTATAAATGGTAAAGAAAATCTGTGGGTTCAGGTGTCCCATACAAAGATTTTAAATGAGTTGTATTCAAGAAGATCTAGGAAGTTTCTTTTCTTCTTATTTTTTATTCTTTCACCTTTATAGTTAAATCTGTAGCCTGATTTTTAGCAGTTTACACTGAGGCAGCAATAGTTGAAGGGCTCATTAAACAATGCCATGGAGACCTTCTGACTTCTACAACATGACTTGAATTGCTATTTGGCTCATATAAACCTTTCTGATTTAAGGCTTCCAAGGTGCACAGAATCCAATCAATCTCTAAATCTTCATCATTACTGCTGCCTTCATTCTGTTCAAGTGCGGAAACTAGAGAACAACTCAATCATTACCTTTCTTTTCTTCCTCATCCCAGTCCCTCAAAAGTGATTATTTCACGAGCATGATGCTATGCCTAGGTGAAACCCCTCCTCTTACCACCAGTGTTGGGATCTTGTTACCAAATGACAGGTGAGAATTTCAAACCGAGAGTCTGCTTTTTAGGGACTTAAGTTGAAATTGGTATAGCTTAGGAACCTTCTGACAACAGAAAGTATCAATTCCTTCAGGAGAGTTTTGTCTGCACAGGTAATAGCTTGAAAAGTAAACTGTTAACATTACTTTGTGAGAGAAAGGTGAATGGTGATGTTTACTGACTAAATATTTTATTGTTGAAAAACATGTTTAGATTTTTTCTTTTCCCCCTATTGCCTCAGTTGTTAACAACATGTTTACTGCTCTTAGTCTTTTCATGTCATAATTTGATTATCGTATTTTCATAATTTTACCTTAAGAAATTTCTAAATATTGGAATTACTTCTTAAGCTTGCTCTGTTGTAGACTATCATTAATGATTTATAAGAAAATGTGTTTTTGCAGCAATAAAATAATTAACCCATATGTATACAGCGTTTTAATTCTTTAAGTTATTTCTGAGGTCTAATGCTTGCAGAAGATAACTTAGGTCTAAATCTTGTCAGAAACCCAGCCTACAACGACCCATACTGCAGAGACCCGGCCTTCAAAGGAGAGTAATTCAAGCCCAGGAATGCTTGAGCCACAGACAAAGGTACACCCAGCAGAGCAGAAACCAGCTTTGTCCTTTGAACCCCCTGCATTCCATGGACCACAAGAGCAACTTACAACCCAAGTTCACTATCTCAATGGGGCCTCGGAAGAGCCCAGAGAAACCACCACACCTTGCTGGCAGCGATCTTCACCATCCACACTCCGTAGCTCTTAAGATCTCCACCCAACAGATTAATCCAGTCTCCAGCCCGGCTCGTCAGAAACCCAGCCTACAAGACCCACCCTGCAGAGACCTGCCCTTCAGAGGAGAGTATTTCAAGCCCAGGGAATGCTTGATCCACAGATACAGATACACCCGGCAGAGCACAAACAGGCCGCTCTGCGGCCACACAAATTACCTCCAAATTACCGGGAATATTCTACCCACCTCTCTGAGAGAGCCCCACAAAGTAATGAGAGTATAGCACCTGCAAGGCAGAGCCTGGCAAGCTGTCCGATGTGTGTTTGATATGCCAAAACCAGTAACAAAAATGTTTATTTTCCTGACCCCGAAAGAACCTTTAATAAAGCTGCAGTAAAAAGGTGAACAAGCAGTGCCTGATAAAATTTCACGGCCATGCTAGGGCTGCCAAAACGAAAATGGACTAAAATGACTGTCTGTACTTTCAATGCAAGTACGCTGGCGTCGGAAGCATTTATTGAGGATCTGATGGTGCAAGTGCAAAAGATCAAGTATGACATCATTGGTCTGACTGAGAAGAGTAGGTGTCAGTCGCATCATGCTGTATTTGACACAGGAGAAGAATTGTTCCTTGGAAAATGTGACGAAAGAGGCGGAGGTGGCCTTAGTGTACTTGTCAGCACAAACATGGCCGCCAACACTGATTCATTTGAATGCCTAACAAACGGGATAGGACAATTACACTTGAGATGTGGCCCACTGCCAGCAACTTCTATCTTCATCATCTATTCACCAACATCCACATACAAAGGAGATGAAATTGAGAAATTCTACATGGAACTGGAGGAGTTCTATAAAAAAGATCACACCTTCTATAAGATCATAGTCTGTGATTTTAATGCCAAGATAGGACAGAGAAGATTGGCTGAAGAACTCCACAACGGGACCCACTGCCTAGAATAGAACAAACAGGGTGAGAGACTATCTGAGTTCAGCATGTCCACCAAGACCATTCATGGGAACTCACAGTTCCAGAAAGCTGAAGCGAAACGTTGGACATGGGAATCTCCTGGCGGACAGGTCCACAATGAAATTGATCACATCGTCTTTAATCGACGGTTTTGTCTGACCGATGTTGCTGTCATCCCCAAATTCCAAACAGGATTGGACCACCTTCTCCTTTGTGCAAAATTCTACTTCCCGCAACGGGGAGAAAAGACTGCAAAGTTGAAGAAGAGAACTCCCAGAACGACCACCAACTGGGAACTCTTTGGCACCATTGAAGCAACATGAAAAGATACCACCATCGAAGACATTGATGAAGAATACAACCGACTGGTTCAGCACCTCCATGATTGTGCGAAGAATGCCGAGAGAGTGACAGACAAAAACGGATGCCTGTCTTCAGAAACTCTTGAGCTCATTCGCCAATGTGGCAAGGCACGAGCCTCAGGAGACCAAATGCTAATGCCAAGCTTGCTAAATGGTGCAGAGAAGCGATAAAAGAAGACCTCAAAGACAGAAGAGCAGAAATACTAGAAGATGCAGCAGAAGCCGGGAAAAGCATTCGCACCACGCCGCCTGTCCTTTGCCAACAATAAGACCAAGATGACTGCCCTCTGAAGCCCTGATGGATATATCACATCTTCCAGAAAGGCAATAGAGAAGATTATCCAGGACTTCTATTCAAATCTCTTTGATAGCCACTTCCACCTGCCCACATACCAAATTCCACAGGATGGATATGTCATTCCCAACGTTCTCCCTTCTGAAATCCGACATGCCATCTTGTCAGTAAAGAAGGGAACAGCACCAAGCCCAGACAAAGTCAGACCCGAACACCTGAAGAATCTGCCTTCGGTACTCATCAATGCACTAGCTCAGCTCTTCACACGCTACCTGTCCAAATGCAAGGTGCCCTCCCAATGGAAAACCAGCAGGACAGTTCTAATGTTCAAGAAGGGAGACATTCAAGACATCGGCAACTATCGCCCCCATCTGCCTGTTGTCCGTCATCTACAAGCTGTTTACACAAGTCATCCTGAAAGGATTAGCAGAACACTAGATGAAGGGACAACCATGCGAGCAAGCTGGCTTCCGGAAAGGATTCAGCACAATCGACCATACCCACACAGTAACCAAGCTCATTGAGGTTTGTAGGGAGTACAAGATGCCGCCTGTCTCACGTTCATTGATTTACAGAAAGCCTTTGATTCTGTGGAGACTGAAGCAGTCATCGAAGCCCTAGACAAACAGGGTGTTCAAACCCAATACATCAAGATCCTTCGTGAGCTGTATTACGGATTCACCACCAGGATCTCACCATTCTACAAAGAAGTGATCATTGATGTCAAAAAAGGGGTTTGGCACGGTGATACCATTTCACCAAAAGTCTTCAGCGCCACCCTCAAGAACATCATGTGACTATTAGAATGGGAAGGAATGGGAGTGAAGATAGATGGTCGGCAACTACACCACCTCCGCCCGCTGATGACATCGTTCTAATAACACCAAACATTAGCCAAGCGGCACAAATGCTAGCTGACTTGGACAGCAAATGTGGAAAGATAGGTCTACAGCTGAATCTGAAGAAAACTCTGTTTATGAAAAATGAACTAGTTCTAGAGGCCCCATTCACTCTCAATGGAACAAACATCTCTGAATGCAGCAGTTATGTGTACCTAGGTCGAGAAGTCATCATTATGAACGACTTAAAACCTGAGCTGCACAGGAGGAAGAGAGCGGCATGGAACACCTTCAAAGGCATCGAAGAAATAGCTAAAAGGACAAAGAACCTCCAGCTCCAGGCACATCTCTTTTACTCCACCGTTCTCCCTTCATTAACATACACCTAGAGACCTGGGCCCTACGAAAGCAGGGATGAGAATGCTATTTGGGTCTCCCAGAGAGGAATCGAAAGAACTATGCTTGGAATATCACGCCTCACGCAAGTGAGAGAAGGAATCCAGAGTTCTGACCTCCATTGCTATTCCAGAATCAGGGAAGCTGTCTCGTTTGCCTAGGCATCGAAAATCAGATGGGCTGGACATGTAATGCGATTTGGAGACAACTGCTGGACTAGAGCCGTTACTGACTGGACCCCACGGGATGTCAAAATATCACGTGGCCACCCACCTACAAGGTGGTCAGACTTCCTTGTCAAAACCCTGAAGGAATGGTTTGAGGTTCTTCATATTTCTGAATCAACCAGATGCAATTGGGCTACATTAGCATGTGATAGGGTCCAATGTAAATGTTACTGGGCCCGCTCGAGCAAAACGATGAATAATTGGATTCAAGTGATCAAGTGATCAAGTGAATGTTTACATAGGATGCCACTAAAACAAATGAACTAGAACAATGATTATAATAAGACTGGAATAATTAAAAATTCATAATGATACTGCAGGAGAGGAAGAGTGCAGTACCACATCACCTAGTTAATTTATTGATCTCACCCACTCAAAATTTATCTAGTCCAAAGTGATTCAATGGCTAGACAGAAGATAGCAAATATCAAACCAAGCAAATATCAACCCCCCAACCAAGTTATCTCTTTGCTTACTTAGCCACGACCAGATAAACAGCAGGACATATTAGGACTCTACTTCAGGATAGATGACAGAAACAGGCAGGGCTTTGCATCCAGAGAGAGGGAGGATAGCAAGGATCTTGTCTATGCACATGTGTCCATGATTGGGGACAAAGGAAAGTTGAGATATCTGGGAAAGTCTAGAGTAAAACACTAGAGAGTTCCGAGGCAGGTTATAGAGAAGCAAGCTCCCACCAAGGAGACACAGTGTCAAGGTTTCAGCTTCATATTTTAGATTTGGAAAGCACACATTTGAGAGATAGAAGTTTTATGGACAAAGCCAGATTGTGCATAGGAGGGAAGCAGGTAAGTAGAGATAGAAATTTGGACATCATACATTGAAGGACAGAATATGTGACATTATGCACTGGTAATAGGAGAAACCTGGACATGGGGAGGGACACAGACCCATCTACATTTTATTTTCTTTTTGGGTCACACCCGGCAACTCTCAGGGGTTTTCACTCAGGAATTTTCACTCAGGATTTTCACTCAGGAATTACTCCTGGTGGTGCTCGGGATCCATATGGGATGACCACTTCTTAACCTTCTGAGTTTTGTATTTGAATTTTTCATATTATTTTTAAGAACCCAGTAAACAAGAAAAATCATTTTCATATTTCTTTCAAACAAGGCTTCTCAGAAAAACAACCACAATTATTGAATCATTTTTTTTCTCAATTTCACTGCCCCAGTTCATGTTTAAATCACATGCCAATCAGAGGTACTATGTTTGATATCTTGGTCACTTGGAATAAGATTTATGCTAATCCAAGGCCATAAATGTGTGTCCTTGCAAATATACACTCTGCAGCTTTATTTCACCAAAAGGGACCAGTCAGTGTTAGCTTGGTCAGATCAGACACCTTTTTAGTGAGCACTTTTGCACACAGAATCTGATTTACTTGTTAGAACATTGGAGAGAGTGTGTCTGGTGTCCGATAGATCATCAGATATCATTAGAGACTCCAACAAGTCATAATTAACTTTGTTTTTAAAGATGGGAACAACAGGGTCACCAATAACACATTCTGGGCTGCCAGCCAGCTTTCTACCATGGGAGTTATGATGTATAAGCACATTGAATAGACTGGAAATATGCACTGATCTGAAACAAGGCGGATTATTAACACAGCAAGGTAAAAGATGAGAAGTCTCAGAAAGATTGGAATAGTACTGTGCAACTTCATGGCTATGGTGCATCTCAAATTTGAGATGGAGTGTCTATCAAATAGGCAAGATCCTGTTCTAGAATCAGTGAAAGTGAAAACCCCACAAACTCGTTTGGACTTGAAAGTGGCAGTGTCTTCTTTGTTATAAGCACAATGATGTGTTTCCAGTTTGACAAGGTCATAATCAGAGATTAGGTAATGGGAAAAGAAAGAGGTTTGTTAGCCATAGCCAATAACTTTAAAGCATAACCATGAGTATATCATACAGGAAAATAACAGGAAAGCATTTTTTTGGTAAGAGTCAGATTGCAGATGGGTGAGCATTAAAATGGTTAATGAACAATTCACAAAGTTATCTCCCAACCCTTTGTAATGAAGAGTTCAGGCATCATGTTCACTTACTTCCACAGTTATTGAATGAAGAGTAAGGAATGGAAAAATAAAATCACACTTCACATTTTTCAAAGTCCAATCCAAGAGGAGTTTTTTTTTTTCAAAATTTGATCTTGTATCTTAACCACTGCAGGCCATTTTCTTGATCAGCTGAAGACCGTTAAGAAAATAAGATTCAGGAATACTAACAAGAAGATGACACATATTTTGGGATCTTTTTTGGCCAATAAAGTAAAAAAAAATCTCCAATCAAACCTGATAATGTTCTGTTTCCATTTGAAATTTTAATAGAAAGACTATGTTTTAATAAAATACTGTTTTATGAAAATACTATATTTTCAGAAAGTAAGAGTTTTATAAAACTCTACAGAAAAATGTGTGTTCAATTGACTCACTTTTCCATAGGACTACTCTGCAATCTCCTTTTTAGCTGACACATTTTGTATGTAAGTCTTTGCAAAGGAATAGTTTAACCCATTTTCACAGCTTAACTCATAGAAAAATGCCCAAAATCTAGTATATTTCTGCAATTTTTACATTTTAATTAATATTCCTTCATTTTTTTTTCCTTTTTATCCCTTGAGAACCTACTACTAAGAGTATACCACCTGCAAGGAAGAGCCTGGCAAACTACCTGTGTTGTATTTGATATGCCAAACCCAGTAACAATTATAGACCTCATTCCCATGACCTGAAGGAATGGTTTGAAGCTCTTTGTGTTCCTGGAGCAAGCAGATGCCCTTGGGTTACACTAGCCCCCAATGGGACATATGGAGATGTTACTGGTACCTGCTTGCGCAAATCGATCTTGTTATTAAACAAACTGATGCTGTTTTCCTATTATGGTTGCTTAACTCCATTAATAAATGCATTTCTTTCTTTTATATTTGGTAAGATGACTATATCAGAAACAGTATTGAAAAACAAAGAGTCTTGTTTTGAGAATACTTGTAGAAACCATTTCATACTATCAATGAAAATACTGTCTTGAATTCTGGATACTCTTGTTGAAATATTCTTGTTGAGAAAACCCTTGGTAAATACATCTATACATTCTTCCATATATATATATATATATGATATACGATAACCTCTAAATGTATGTATTGCAAGCCACTATATATATATAAGGAAGAATGTATAGATGTATTTATATATATATATATATATATATATATATGTATATAAAGAGCCTGAAACCATTCCATGGTTCGAGGATCTTTACATTTCTGAAGCAAGCAGATGCCCTTGGACTACACTTGCTTTTGACTGGACTTATGGAGATGTTACTGGTGCCCACTCGAGCAAATCCATGATTAACGGGAAGTCAAGTGATCAAGTGGTATATGTATGTAGTTTCATTTTGCTTTAAGTAGAGAAGAGTTTTACTCTAATCAAATTTCTCTCCCTCTCTTTTGTTCTCCTCTGACCATCTCCCTCTCTTTTTCCCTCACCATTTCTGTCAGTGGACAATCCCAAATGTACACAAAAGTGGTGTAAAGCCCATGAAACATTATATACATTCCAAACAGTTTTGAAAATCTGCCAATAAGGTCAGCACTTACTATATTTTACTCCACCATGTCCCACTGCTCTTAATTACATTTTTTTCTCAAGTTCCTTCTACTGAATCACCGTTAAGAGGCAACTTTAATTTTATGAGGCCATAGAGGTATCACAGAGCAAAAGAAGCTCTTGTGACCAACATGAGTTCAAGCACAACACTTTTGGTAGCCGAAGTATCACCAGGTGCATCTCTTGAGGATCCCAAGAACCACTGGGTTGTCAAGTCAATTTCTGATACTTTAGGGTGCTGGCAGCAGAGTTTGTTTAAGCCATTAATAGATCCACAGGTCTGGTGGCTGATAATGACTGAGAAAGACACTAGGGTGTCCAGAGCACCAACTGAGTTTGGTCCCATCAAAAATGTTTTTTAATATGAATGAAATACTTGCTTCTTATGTGCAAACTTTTCATATCCTCTACTTTTTATACAAGAAAGTATTTAAGTTACTTGAAAACACATGGATATTTTCTTTAGTAATGAATGCAGGTCATGTAGAACCAACTACCTGCATATGTTGGACATTAAACCTGCCTGGAAGAGGAAATTGTTATTCTGCAAATTTGGAGGAGATTTTCCCTTAAATTAGCCTGCCTGCAGGCCTTGTCAGTTGGTGGAACCTACCACAAGTGTGTGTGCGCCAGAGGTTAGGTAAGACAGAAAGGGAGCAATATGCTAGTAATTGGTGGAAATGATAAACACCAGCCTAGAACTGAGCATAGAATATAGGCAAAGGGATATACATGATAACCTCTAAATGTATGTATTGCAAGCCACTATGTGTAACAGGAGAGAGAGGGAGAGATAGAGGGAGAGAGAGAGGGAGAGAGAGAGAGACAGAGTATCTGCCATAGAGGCAGGCTAGGGTAGGGGAAGGGAATCAGTTGACATTGGTGGTGGAAAATGGGCACTGGTGGAAGGATGGCTGCTGGAACACTGTTTGACTGAAACCCAAACATAAGCATCTTTGTAATCATATGTCTCACTGTCGTATAATAAAACATTTAAAAAAATAAATAAATAAAAATAACTGTTAACAGCAAATAAAGAAAAAAGATCTAACAAATTGATGATAATATGCATGCACGCATAAATATTTGTGCAAATAAAAGCATATGTCCAATTAAAATGATAAGATAATTAACCCGCCTGCTCAATACGTGATGTCTCCTAATTCCCCTCTATCCCAGCCAGGAGTGATCTCTGAGCGCAGAGCCAGGAGTAAGTTCTGAACATGACTGTCACCCAAAAGTTGAAAAACAAACAATAAAACTGCCTGCATTTCCCCCCCCCCAATTTTATGTTGCTCCCAGTAGGAAGCATCATAGTTCACATTAACATTGGGGGCATCATTCGCTGAAGATTTTATCATTATATAGAAAATTATCTCATATTTTGACATAACATAAAATCTGTAATTCAAATTACAGACAAACGAGCAGAGTTTGCAGCCAAGTTTACATAAAGGAAATGTAGAAAATTCAAACATGATCTATTAAAAGTCAACTCTATTGTGTAACGTTTTTCCCCTCTGGAGAACTATTATACCATTGTGTTTATTCTACTTATGACAAATTGTTCACATGAATTTTCATTAGGGAATTAAAGTTTGTTTTATTCTCTGAATCATTAGTTTGAAATCAGAAATAAAAAAAGATTCTTGTATGCAAATATGAAACAATCACAAAGAAACAAAATTAGTACGTCTTGAAAATGCTAATAAGAAGAGAATGAAGTAAAGCTTATTGCGGTTACAGTTGTTGGATTCAGGCATACTTACATTTTTATGCTTTATTCTATAAAATTGATATCATAGAAAAATTAGAAAGATTTTGACTTTCTTTTATAAGAACTGGTGCCATTACGAACAAGACTTAATGCTTATTATAAAAGTTACAAGTTGGGGCAGGAGTGATAATCCAGCAGGTAGGGCATTTCTCTTGTATGCGGCCAACCAGGGTCTCGATTCCCCAGCATCCCATATGGTTCCCCTTAGCACTGCCAGAATTCCTTAGTACAGTGTCAGGAGTAATCCCTGAGTATTGCTGGGTGTGACCCACATCCCAAAAAAAGCAAAAAAAAAAAGCTACAAGTTATTTTGAGATTATAAATTCAAATTTTTATATAATTTGGGTGCTCCCAATGTCACTGAACCTGAATGGAGCATGTATCTACCTGATTCTGAATTTTTAAAATAGTGCTCGAAATAAAATATGAGAGAACTTATTTCTTTTGTATTCCTCTATCCTCTCTCTTTCCTGCCTCTTTTCTCTTCTTATAAAATAAAGCAAAGGAATTTATCCAAGTTGAACGGTCATGTGGGCAGCTCCAAATGGATTATGGCTACTTGGATTTTATTCTTACACATCTGGTAGTGATTAAGCATACACTTCGCTCTGTGATCTTGATCACTCCTGGTGAGGCTTGAGGGTCCAGATGAACCTGGGTTAGATGTGTATAAGGTAAAATCACTACCCTTTGTGCTCTGTCTCCAGCCACATGATTTTTTCTTTTTCTTTTTCTTTTTCTTTTCTTTTCTTTTTCTTTTCTTTTCTTTTTTTTCTTTTCTTTTCTTTTCTTTTCTTTTCTTTTCTTTTCTCTTTCTCTTCTCTTTTCTTTTCTGCCTCTCTCTCCTCTCCTCTCTTCTCTCTTCTCGCCTCTCCTCTCCTCTCTCCTTTCCTCTCCTCTCCTTTCCTCTCGTCCCCTCTCCCCTCCTCCCCTCCCTCCCATCCACTCTTTTCCTCTCCTCTCCTTTCCTCTTCTCTTCTTTTCTTTTTCTTTTTCTTTTTTTGTAGAAGTACACAGACAGCCAGCATACTGGGGGCAGAGTTCAACTGTCTTTTGCATGTTCTAGAATTTTGTACATACTCTAGTGGAGTCTTGAATTGTATTGTTTGACTGTAATTATACATATATATTATACATATATATTATATACATATATATTATGTATTATATATGTATAAAATAGATATAAATATATGTGTGTAAACACATTGTGCAACAGTTTCTAAATTACTTTCTTACAAATGTTTTAAAATTCTATAGAGCAGTCATCTTCTTCAGATAGTTTATTTTCCAAAATGACTTTCAGCCTTTTTCCAATTGGTTTATGCATTATAAGTCAATAGGAGCACTGGTGGCTTTGACAAAATCTGCTGCCCTTAAACGAAGACTAAAATTTCCACAATTTAGAGTTATCTATAAAGATGGAAACACTCATTGTAAGAGAGGGAAATGTAGAAAAAAATGTTTTGTCATAGATAATTATTTACTCTCACTCAAGTTAGACTCTTCCTTACTTCTTGATATCTAAGGTCTTGATCTGACTCCTTAGAGCATCATTGTAAACTGTAATAATATGCCTTATTTATCCTGGAAGAGCCATGTAAATTCTCCATATTTATATCATTAAAGTTTACTTGTTTATCTCCTACTAATCTGCATAATATTAATTTATTTACTTGACCAGCAAGTAAAAGAAAAGAAAAAACAGAAAATGGATAGGGAGTCCCCACTCCCCCATGAAATCCTTGAAATTTTAATAACCACACAGTGCACTTCGTTACAGTTCTGACAACAATGATAGTGCCTATGAATACTTTTACATCTCCAAAATAACTGGATCTAAGAACTGAAGGCTGTGGAAAGAATGTGAGGTAGAGAGGTGGGAAACCGAATGACATTCGAGAATTAAGGCACAGCTTCCAATTAGGGAAGGCAGCAGTATTGGAATTCAAATTTTAACTGCTTTTGATTCTTCTGAAAGACAACCTTATAGTAAAGATATTTTATACTAATTCTTTGAAAATGGTGGTGTTTCTGTAATAATGCATTTTAAAGCTACTTGAATTGTAGAGGGAAATATATTTATGCTCAGAATGTGTCATCCTTGTTATTTTTCTCAAAAAGTTAAGCACTTGTCAATAGGAAAAGTGTTAAAATAATCACTTGATCACTTGAATCCCATTATTTATCGATTTGCTCGGCGGGCGCCAGTAACATTTCCATTGGACCCTATCACGTGCCGATGTAGCCCAATGGCATCTGTTTGATTCAGGAATATGAAGAGCCTCAGACAGTTCCTTCAGGGTCTTAACAAGGAAGTCGACCATCTTGTTGGCGGCCACGTGATCTTTGACATCCCGTGGGATCCAGCCGGCTCTAGTCAGCGGTTGTCTCCAAATGCATTACATGTCCAGCCCATCTGATTTTCGATGCCTTGGCAACGAGACAGCTCCCTGATTCTGGAATACCGGGTCGGAACTCCGATTCCTTCTCTCACTTGAGTGACGTGATATCCAAGCATAGCTCTTTCGATGCCTCTCTGGGAGACCCGGATAGCATTCTCATCCTGCTTTCGTAGGGCCCAGGTCTCTGAGGCGTATGTTAATGCAGGGAGACGGTGAGTCGAAGAGATGTGCCCGGGCCGGGGTTCTTTGTCCTTTTGCTATTTCTTCGATGCCTTGAAGGCATTCCATGCCGCTCTCTTCCTCCCTGCGCAGCTCAGGTTTTAGGTCGTTCATCATGTTGACTTCTGACCTAGGTACACATAACTGCTGCATTCAGAGATGTTTGTTCCATTGAGAGTGAATGGGGCCTCTGGAACTAGTTCATTTCTCATGAACATAGTTTTCTTCAGATTCAGCTGTAGACCTACCTTTCCACATTCTCGGTCAAAGTCAGCCAGCATTTGTGCCGCTTGGCTAATGTTTGGTGTTATTAGAACGATGTCATCAGCGAAGCGGAGGTGGTGTGAGTTGCCGACCATCTATCTTCACTCCCATTCCTTCCCATTCTAATTGTCTCATGATGTTCTCGAGGGTGGCACTGAAGAGTTTTGGTGAGATGGTATCACCCTGTCGAACCCCTCTTTTGACATCAATGATCACTTCTTTGTAGAATGGTGAGATCCTGGTGGTGAATCCGTAATACAGCTCACGAAGGATCTTGATGTATTGCGTTTGAACACCCTGTTTGACTAGGGCCTCGATGACTGCTTCAGTCTCCACAGAATCAAAGGCTTTCTGTAAATCAATGAACGTGAGACAGTGGCATCTTGTACTCCCTACAAACCTCAATGAGCTTGGTTACTGTGTGGATATGGTCGATTGTGCTGGATCCTTTCCGGAAACCTGCTTGCTCGCATGGTTGTCCTTCATCTAGTGTTCTGCTAATCCTGTTCAGGATGACTCGTGTAAACAGCTTGTAGATGACAGACAACAGGCAGATGGGGCGATAGTTGCTGATGTCGTGAATGTCTCCCTTCTTGAACAGTAGAACTGTCCTGCTGGTTTTTCCATTGGGAGGGCACCTTGCATTCGGACAGGTAGCGTGTGAAGAGCCGAGCTAGTGTATTGATGAGTACCGACGGCAGATTCTTCAGATGTTCGGGTCTGACTTTGTCTGGGCCTGGTGCTGTTCCCTTCTTTACCGATGAGATGGCATGTCGGTTTCAGAAGGGAGAACATTGGGAATGACATATCCATCCTGTGGAATTTGGTATGTGGGCAGGTGGATGTGGCTATCAAAGAGATTTGAGTAGAAGTCCTGGATAATCTTCTCCATTGCCTTTCTGGAAGATGTGATAGATCCATCAGGGCGTCAGAGGGCAGTCATCTTGGTCTTATAGTTGGTGAAGGACAGGCGGGCAGTCGCGAATACTTTTCCGGCTTCTGCTGCATCTTCCAGTATTTCTGCTCTTCTGTCTTTGAGGTCTGCTTTTTATCGCTTTTCTGCACTGTTTAGCAAGCTTGGATGTTAGCATTTGGTCTCCTGAGGCTCGCGCCTTGCCACATTGGCGAATGAGCTCAAGAGTTTCTGAAGACAAGCGTCCTTTTGTGTCTTTCTCTCTCTTAGCATTCTTTGCACAATCATGGAGGTGCTGAACCAGTCGGTTGTATTCTTCATCGATGTCATCAATGATGGTATCTTCCCATGTTGCCGCAATGGTTCCAAAGAGTTCCCAGTTGGTGGTCGTTCTGGGAGTTCTCTTCTTAAACTTTGCAGCTTTTTAACTTCAGTATCCTCACATCTCTCTGTATCTCTTTCTTTCTCTTTCACCTCTCTGTCTCTCCTCTCTCCTCTGTATATGTGAATTATTATCACTACTTTGGAGAAGGAAGATCCACTTGTATCCACTCGCTCAAGGAACATGAAGAACCTCAAACCATTCCTTCAGGTCATGGGAAAAAAAAGTTAAAATAATAGAGAGGCAATATTCTGTTTTATTGAAAACAAAACAGATTTTTTTTAGCTTTCTATTTCTGTTTGTTTTTTGGACCAAACCGTAGAGAGTCTGGCCATGTTTGGGAATTCCTTCTAACTTTGTGTCTACAGGGCCACATGGTGCTGGAATGGAGCCCCAGACTCCACTGTGGGAAGCTTCAACTCAACGTTTTGATAAAAAGTATAAAGTATAAAAGTATAAACTAAAATTAACTACAAAGTAAAAAGTGGATCATAGTGGATCTTCACAATCTGAGTGGAGACGCAGATACATGGGATAGAGCTGCTACTGGCTCTCCCTGTGCCCAGCTGATCATGAGGTGCTGGGCACTGGGAGGGAAGGTGGGTTCTAGCCCTGACCCACCATCCCAGCAGAGTCTCGAAGAAGTCAGAGGAATCTCCACACCATGAGGGCCGCCATTTTACACATTCAGACTCCACTGCTCATCAGATCTTCACCCAGCAGAAAAGCTGATCTTTCGCTGTCTTGTTCATCAATAATTGCACAAGATGAGAGGCTACTACAAGAGTATCCTGCCCACACGGCAGAACCTGGCAAACTACCCATGTAGCCTGACAAGCTATTCATGTCGTATTTGATATGCCAAAAAAGTAACAATTATAGACCTCATTCCCATGACCTGAAGGAATGGTTTGAGGCTCTTCATGTTCCTTGAGCGAGCAGATGCCCTGGGGCTACACTAGCATGTGATAGGACGTATGGAGAAGTTACTGGTGCCCGCTGGAGAAAATTGATGAACAACGGGAAGACAAGTGATACAAGTGGATCTTCCTTCTCCAAAGTAGTGATAATAATTCACATATACAGAGGAGAGTGGAGAGACAGAGAGGTGAAAGAGAGAGAAATAGATACAGAGAGATGTGAGGATACTGAAGTTAAAGAGTAACCAACCCTCTCGTATGGCTCAATCACCCCGTCTCTGACTTCACATGGTCTTCTGAGAAATGCTTGATGTGTCCCTGGGCACCTAAAAACAACATCACAACACCAGAACCTGAGAAGATACATCACATTGAACACTGGATAAGAATAACCAATGCAGATATGAACATTCTGACAACTTCCAGTAAAATCCCCTAAGGAAGAAAGCAAACAAAATAAGCCAGCAAATATACAAACTAAGGATTTTGTGGCAGAGTACACTAGTTTTGCCTATGGGGCACTCAGTTCAGATCCTGTGCATTGCACAATAAAATAAAACCAATGAAAGTAAAATCAATCGTTTAATCAATATTGTCATAAATCAGTAGCATCAAACATCATACATGAACAAAAATGAGGACCATATCGCTATGTGTAAACAAAGATGCACATACATAAATATAGAGTTAAATCTCGCACAATTGAAGTGGATTAGCAAAAAGCACACAATAAATCATGCCAACAGTGGTATTTCAATTGCATCTGATTCCAGAACAGGAATAATAATATTGTTAGGAAAAGTCAATTTAGTGGTAACCTTGAGTTACAAATATTGATGCAGTAAATTATATTATTTTTTCCATTAATGGAGTTTAATTACATTTCCTTGCCACTAAAATGAATTGTGTTGAACTGGATAGACTATACAGAGGTTAGGGTGCATGCCTTGTATGTAGCTTGCCCAGGTTGGATCCTGGCCTATTATTGTGTCTCTAGCATCTCCTGGTGCAATGCTGGGAGGGCTCTAGCATGGCTGCACGGGTCCAAGAGAGAGAAATGGAAAGAAATAAAGAACCTGCCATGGAGCAGGGCTGGGGGAGGGGGAGGGAACCAGGGACGTTGGTGGTGGGAGATGGGCACTGGTGGCGGGATGGGTGCTGCAACACTGTTTGATCAAAACCCAAATATGAACTTTTAATTGTATATCTTTGTAATTGTAAAAATAAAAAAAATTTAAAAAAAATTCCCAGCACCACAGTGTTCAAGCAGGGGCACATAATTGAGCTTTTGCATTGAGTGACCAGCACTGATGGGTAAGAACCACTGTGGGAAGTGCACAAGAGTCCTGGACACTGCTTGAGGAATTCCAGCCCAAAATAGAGAGAACTGTGCGGCAAGTGAAAGTCGCTAAGTAACAGAGATTTAGTTATGATCCATAGTTACTACTCTACAGAAGTACATGGGATGAGAAAAACGCAAAATCATCTTAAACAGTGACTACAAGACTCAGCACGTAATGTACATACTGAATTTTAAAATGAAAAATACAGAGAAGATTCTAAGCAAAATGAAACTGTTTGGAGAGAATATAATTAATCTTTTGTATCACTTGTATCACTTGTTTTCCTGTTGTTCATCGATTTGCTCGACTGGGCACCAGTAACATCTCCATATGTCCTGTCACATGCTAGTGTAGCCCAAGGGCATCTGCTGGCACTAGGAACACGAAGAGCCTCAAACCAGTCATTCAGGTTATGGGAATGAGGTCTATAATTGTTACTGGTTTTTCGCATACCAAACACGACATGGGTAGCTTGCCAGGCTCTGCCGTGTGGGAAGATTCTAAGAAAAATGAAAATATTTGGAGAGAATATAATTCATAAAGTTAGATTTTATGATTTGTAGCTGAAACATCTTTCCAGTTTTATTTTCAGTTTGCAGTTTTCCTCTGTTCTTAACAATTTAGATGTCATTAAATATTTCCTGGAGTCTGTTTTTCATATATTCACTAATTACTTCATTGTGTTTTGCATAATTTTCATGTTCTTGTAAGGGAATATTTAAAGAGGTTATGTGGGAGAATATAAGAAAATGTTCATGAGTGTTTTTATGTTATTTATAAATATGTAATGTGACATTGTAACACATTGCTCGGTGTTTAGGAAATTTTATTATCTGAAGTTGCAGAAAAACTTGTGACCTCCACACAGTCTAGAACATTAATAAAGGTTAAATGTGAAATTAATTTGCTGTCTTTCAACTCAATGGATGTGCTACTATAAGTAATAGAAATTCAAGACATCTGGTAAATAAAAATACTGCTATCTATTATTATGTAATCCCTTTTTTCTGCCTTAAATTAATCACTTCTCACACATTTGATGAAGAACATAGGGAATCTCTATTACTTAGGTGCTGTTCATTTGCCCTGTGCTAGAGGTTTATTTCTGTTAGGAAGATTAGTTTTGCATGGTTTGTTTCGCTTCCATAGTGGGAGTCATAAATCCATCAAAATACATAAAAGAGACTGATGGCCTCCTAATTAAAGCTTGAATTTATGGTAGAGACAGCCTTTTTTTAGAGAAATTCTTCATGAAGCAACAGAGTAAGAAATGCTTATTTTATCTACCGAAGGGTTGTTAAGTTTATTTTGAAGGCATGTAAAGCTATAAGGAACATGGATACAGTTACTATGCTAACTCCATTACAAGCTGGTTACAAATAGATGGAATCTGTTGCTCCCAAAGTGGATCATTAAGCAACCATAAGAATTGTTATTCGTGAAATGTGATTTCAACTTTAGTCTCAATGATAAATGGGGAGAGGTAGATTATTGACAGAATACTAATGTTCATTTAGTTGAGTGTGGATTGTTCCAGTATTGCAAAAGGCTAACAGAAGGCCTTCTTTTAAAAGATAAAATATGTATTTGTTTCAAACAGAGAAAAGCTAAGATATTCATAGACATAGTTTTACATCTTAACTCAGTGTGAGTTTTATTGGTAATATTCTCTAATAGACTTATTTTAAGTTCATTCTTTTTTTTTGTCTTTTTACTTTCTGTGTTCAGGGTAGTCCTGGGGGTGATCAGGGATGATGAGGAGATGAAATCCAGAGTTTTTGTATACAAAGGGTACAATCAGTCATTAATATCTCCCTGTTGCCAATCTCACTCTTTAACTTCAACATAAATGCAATTAAGAAAGGTCATTTAGAAAACGAAGTGTTGGATCAGAGAAACATGACAATAACACATGTCTCATCAAACATCAGTATCAAATTATTGATGTGTGGGTCATGGAAACTATATTACATATTGAGTGACAGATGTGAGGTTTTAAAAACAAATTGGTTGGGAATATGTTATTTGATCCTAAAGCAGACTAAAATACTTACCTCTCTCTCTCTCTCTCTCTATATATATATATATATATATATATTAATCTTAATCTCTATATATACATATATATTTATATCTTAAGTAGTTGCTTAGAATTTTTACATTTTTCCTGTAATTTATATAAAGTATTCTCACTGTTATTAATATTGTTGGGTTTGTGTTGCATCTGGTGGTGTCCAGGAGCTATTCTGAGTTAGCTGTTCGGTGGTCACTTCTGATAACACTCAAGTCTACTGGGTGTCATGGTTCAAGCCAGGGGAACAATAACCTAACCCCCTGAGCTGTATTTAGTTCCCAGTCATATTTAAAAAAGTATATACACAGGGGATAGAAAAATAGTACAGAAATTAAGGTCATTGCTTTGCATGTGACTAACACTGTTTTGACTCTGATTCTGCATATGGTCTCCTGAGCAACATCAAGCATAATCCCTGAGCACAGATAGAGGAATAATCCAGAAGCATTGTCCGATGTGACCTTCAAATCAAAGTAAAATGTAAGCAGCATGAAAACAAACTAGGTTAAAGTCAGCATCAGGACCAGAGCGATAGTACAGCAGGTATTGCATTTACTTGCTCAGGACCAACCCGAGTTCCATCTCTGGCATCCCATATGGTCCACAGAACACTGCCCACAAGTGATTCCTGAGAGTAGAATCAGGAGTAACCCCTGAGTATTGCTGGATGTGACCCAAAAAAAAAAAAAACAAGATAAAGTAAATTAAAATAAGCATCATAGGAACCTATTATGATTAGTCTTCAAATAAATATTCTGACATTATATTTAGTTATTTTAAAATAAAAGTTAACACTACATATTGAAATATTTTAACTAAAATATTCCTAAGTATGTTAGAATATGTCAAAACATGAAAAAACAAACTCACTGGACAGTTACTTTTTAATATGTCCATTTTCAAAGTTTTCCACATGCTGCTCTTTTATTTAAAATATTTGTATGCTTTTGTTTTGGGGTCATACCTGGCAGTGCTTAGGACTTAGTCTTGCTTCTGTGCTTAAGCTACTCTTCTGGGAGGACTAAAGTGACTGTATGTGGTGCTAAGGATTGAACCAGGGTCAGATGCATGCAAGGTAGCACCCAAATTTCTGTACTATCTTCTCAGTCATTTGCAATAGATAACAAATAAAACATTTAGATACTTTTATCTATTTATAAAAGTATTTTATTTTTATAGAAAAAGTATTTTATTTATTTTTTTGTTATTTTCCTTTTAATAGTTCCTATCTATTTGTTAAAGGATATTGTTTGATCTTTTTGCCATAAATTTTGATTATATTTATTATAAAGGTATAATACAATAAAATAAATACTAAATATCATATGACAAAAATAGTTGCTAAGAATTTTTATTATTTTTAATATTTTATTATACCACTGTGAGATATACAAGTACAAAGATATTCATGTTTGGGTTTCGGTCATACAGTATTCCAGCATCCATCCCTCCAGCAGTGTCCATTTCCCACCAACAATGTCCTGAATTCCCTCCCCCTCCCCTAACCTGCCTTTATGACAGGTTCTTTTTCTTTTCTCTCTTTCTCTCTCTCTCTCTCTCTCTCCCTCCTATCTATCTATCTTTTCCTTTTCTTACACATTTAGATAATTTTAAAATTAATTTGTGGAAGTTCTTAGAGCTATGCCATTCAAATAAACATTTATGCATGGCAAGATACCACCGTAATGCTACATTACGGGGGATTTGATAGGGGTTAGCCACATGGGACTATACACTTTATTTATTTATCTATTTATCTATCTATCTATCTATCTATTTATTTATTTATTTGTTTATTTATTTATTTATTTATTTATTTGCTTTTTTTGGGTCACACCCGGCAATGCTCAGGGGTTATTCCTGGCTCTGCACCAGGAATTACTCTTGGCGGTGCTCAGGGAACATATGGGATGCCGGGATCGAACCGGTGCCGGCACAGGCCAGCTGAGTGCAAGGCAAACGCCGTACCCACTGGGCTATCACTCCGGCCCACTTTAATGCCTGTACAATCCTTCAAGTCCTCAAGAGAAGCATGTTTTGATGAATTATAGATGATATATATCTTTAAATATATATAATATTTTATTGCCAATTGTAGCACTCTAAAGCTGTGATAGGGATAAGAAAAGAATGGAAGGTATTTCTCTTTATTGTCAGGAGTAATCCCTGAACAGGGTGTGACCCAAAAAGGAAAAAAAAAGAGTACAAATTCTAGTCATGTAGCTTTCAAACCTTATAACTTGAGCGTGGGATATAATTTAGAAGCAAAATCACATACCTATCATGAGAGAAATGTAGTTTAATCCTTGGTACCACCAAAACAACACTAACAGAAAAGTTCTGTTTGTTTCCTTTTATATAGTGATTATTTTTAGCTTGTAGAACAATTACTATATTACTTTTCATACAAGTACCATCATAGGGGCCGGAGCGAGAGCCCAGCGGGGGGGGGCGCTTCCTCCCGGGGCCGCCCCCGCCGGCCTGGGTTCGATCCCAGGCATCCCATATGGTCCCCCGAGCACCGCCAGGAGTAATTCCTGAGTGCAGAGCCAGGAGAAACCCCTGAACATTGCCGGGTGTGACCCAAAAAGCAAAAAAGCAAAAAAAATAAGTACCATCATAGTAGAAAATAAGGATTAGCTGGACGTGTATACTAGGTATCAATATTCATAAATTAAATATTGTTTTAGCTCTTTTCTGTGGTTCTAGTTTCAACAATTGCATTATCATTACAGAGAAACAAAGAAGGTAGTGACTTTTTCAAGGTTACACAACTGAATTTTAATACCAGGCAGATTGACTTCAAATATGGTATTCTTAATTTTTCTTCTGCAAAGAACTATAGTATATAAAATAAAATGTCTGTTTTTATGTCTTCATTAAAATCGAAGCAGTAGAGGTAAAATAAGCAATGCTTATTGTACTTTTTAATCAATATTAGATTTGGAGCTGGACTAGTTATCCTATCTGTTCATAAGTGACTTAGAAAATTCTGCCTTTGATCTTAAATTAGAAGTCTCTAGTAGCCAATGCTCAAGAGAATTTTGTTATAGAATAATATTGCAAAGATAATATGGCAGTTCTTCCAATTCGGAAACTGTATAAAGATAGACTCTATCTTCAATCTAGTAGGAATAGTTACCATCTGAAGGAGAATTGTCTGATAAATTTCTGTTTATCAGAAATTTAAATCTTTTGGAGTTATATCTGTTCAATATAGTTCTTAAACAAGCTACAGTAACCTTGCCCCCAAACTACAAATACTACCATTTAGTTAAGTTCTAATGTATAAACTATGATAAATTTGCCAATGCTTTTTATTATCTTCATTTAAGATATGTTTAATTGAGTTAAATTAAATTTGATATTATATGTATGGAAGGACAAAATACTCATTCACAAGAGAACATTAGCATTCAAAAGCTTTATCAATTAAGGGCCAGATCGATAGTACAGCGGGCAGGTTGTTTGCCTTGCATGCGACCTGGGTTCGATTCCTGGCATCCTATATGGTGCCCAAGCACTGTCGGAAGTAATTTCTGAATAGGGAGCCAGGAATAACCCCGGAGCATTGCTGGGTCTGAACCAAAAATGCAAGAAAAAAAGCTTCATTAATTACATATTTTTCACACTCACATTGACTCCTCTGAATCTGCCCCCTTAAGATTCCATGAAAACACAAACTTTAAATTGTTGAGCAGTTTCCATTGTTCATCTTAATATAGTATGAAAAGCAAAAACTACTCTAAAACATTTGCTTCACTAAAACTATTTTCATCTCAAATTTGACATATTCATATGTTTGATGCTCTGACATAAAAAAGAAAAAGTCTGGACTGGGCCTCCTGGGATGAACTGAGAGCCACAGCAGGGCCTGGCAAGCTACCTGTGGTGTATTCGATATGCCAAAAACAGTAACAATAATGGCCCTTATTCCCAATGAATGGAGACGTTACTGGTGCCCGCTGGAGTAAATCGATGAACACAGGAAAAAAGTGACAAATGATAAGTGACATATTTTTCAGAAAAACCAAACATAATATACATAAAAACGTTCAATAATATGGTATGAATGTGACTGTATTTTATATTTTTACTTTCAATGGTCATAGCCAAAAATAAATAAAAAATAATTGTAGCCATTTTTAAATCTGCCAAAAATGTGTACATTTTCTGTATAAGATTATTCTAAAATAGGAGCAAATGCAGGACTATTTCTATTGTAAACAATAGCATTGTTTTTCTTGTGTCCCTGGTTCTCTTTGGTTATCACATTCATTTATTGAAAAGAATCTATAGGAATAACTTGAGACACCCCAACAACCATGCTACGCATGGGGCCACACATACTGAAGCACAGGGCTTACTCCTGGTGGGACTTGGAGGAATAGAGGGTGTATAAATATAAAGCACAGTTGGCCAGTGCATAAGGCAAGCACTCTCCCTGATGTACTATCTCTCCAGTACCAAAAGTGGACCTTTATGCCTTTAAGTTTCTTTTAAGTTTTTGATTACTTAAATAAAACAACAGTAATAAGATCATTTCTATTGTCTATTTGTATATTTGATTGAAGAACATACTAAATTAATTTTATCATAAAAATTTCACTTGTATCACTTGTCTTCCCATTGTTCATTGATTTGCTCAAACAGGCACTTGTAACATCTCCACACGTCCTGTCACATGCTATTGAAGCCCAAGGGCATCAGCTCGCTCCTGGAATATGAAGAGCCGCAAACCATTCTTCAGGTCATGGGAATGAGGTCTATAATCGTTATTTCTTTTTGGCATATCAATACTACTCATATTGACATTTGCTTTTCTATATAATTGATTTTTATATAATTGATTTTTATGTATAATTTTATATATAATTTATTTTTATATAATATTTGGTGTACTTATAACATGAAGTTCATTCCTTAAAGTGGTACACAAGTATTTTCCTTTTTTTTCCTAAACGTTCCACTGATATCCCACACCAATAGTGTTTTATTCATCATTCTTACAATCCTATATCATATATTTTCACAATATACCATATATAACTTATAAAGATTCTTTTAATCTAATATTTAAAATAACTAATGATATGATATAAATGTTTTCATATATTTAGAGGATTTTATTTTCATTTTTCCATTAAAAATCTTGAAGCAGTTACCGATAATTTAATCCTACTCATGTTTGGCCCAAATTCCCATGCACTCAATTAGATCTCAGACTTTAAGTTGATGTTGGTTAGTTTTGTCCCAGTAAAACATCTTCACTGATCTGTTTTCACTCTTTTTTTGTCACCTTCATAACCATACTTGTAAATATATTGATATTATAATAGAGATCATGATGAAAAGTCATATAAACTACTGCCATTTTTATCTATATACCAAATATTAGTACAAAGATAAGAGGGTTCTAAACAGTACACCTGTGAAAATATTGAATCAATGCTAAAATTTCCACCAATATTGTTTCCAGTTTTCCTTTTTCTAGTATCAAATTTCAGAGTAAGAGTGTTTTAAAATAAATACACAATTTTAAGATCCAAAAGAGTCTTAAGATATGAGTAGCACTTGGTTATTTATTTCTATGTGCCTCTGACTGTCTTTTCTCTTTGCATTCATTTCCTTACTTTGCCACTTCACTACCATCAGAATCGCACCACAGGGATTTAGAAGATTCTCTTATGATTGTTTCATAAAGCACTCTGAGAAGGGACCTTGCACTATTTCAGTGAAGTTAGCTCCTTTCTTAAGGGAAATAAAAGGTTACTTATTTTATTGTAAAATGTTCTTACTGGAAGACTTCCTCTCAGCTTAGCACATTTTCAGAAATTATTTTGCTCTAATAGTGCTTTCACAATCTCAGTCCACCAGTGGATGTGGAAAATAGTTAATTAGGATACCACATTTTACCAAAGTTTCTTCTGTAAGGACAATAATACAATATCTTTGAAAATATATGAATATTAATTGTTTGCTTAATTAATGGAAACCTTCAAGTCTTATTGTTAAAAGTGACATGTTCCAAAATATGTCTTCTAATGATGACTGTAAAACACATTAAGAATATGGGAGAATACAAAAGGGAATTAAATCAGGCCTTTGCACATAGAAGCAGTAGAGGGAATGAAAACTATAATAAAATATTTAATTAAAAAAAGAAAACTACAGATCACAATACTCCAGTCTTCAGCAGATCATAGACATTTTTGTCAGAACAGAATGAAAATTAGGGAGTATGTTTTCACGTTCTTTAAAAAATTTATCTTATCATAAATTTTAGATCAAATTTAGGAGTAGGCACTTTCAGAGTACTTTTTTCTATGCTTAGAATTTCTATATTTTTTAATGAGATGCTCTAACTCATTGTTTGACCCAGGCTCTTTCTGTTCCTCTTATCAGATCTTAGTTTTCTCAGGTGGCCTTTGCTTCTGTACCAAATAATATGAGGTTTTCACTAGATATTCCATTTTCTCATGTTACTTGAAATTTTGATTTTATATACTTCAAATTGACCAGAGCAAATGGTATAGTTAAAGATAGCAAACAGCTTTATGAAAAAACAGTTGTTTTTTCACCCCTCATCAAAAGTAACATGAGAGGCCATAGTGTATATAGCACAGTGGGTAGGGTGTTTGCCTTGCTTAAGGTGGAACTGGGTTCGATCCCTGGCATCACATAAGGTCCTCCAAGTGCCACCAGAAATAATTACTGAGTTCAGAGCCAGGAGAAACTCCTGAACATGGCCAGTGTGACCCAAACTGAAAAATGAAAGTATATTTTTAAAAAGGCTAGTTTCTTAAAATGAAAAAAAAAGTAACATGAGATAAAGCAAATCAAAACTAGGTTCTGGGGTCTCAGGAAAACCAATGTATAACAATATTAATTATTAATAAGAATTTTTGCCAGAACAAGACAGACATTTCCTTAGATATTTTCTTTGCCCCTGAATTTATGTTTTTCACTATTTGGAGAAAAGCTAAAGATTTAACATTGTGACTTAATACACACTGAATATTTTAAAGCAAACTTGTTTCTATGACTCATGTAAAGAATGCTAACCTGTCTCGATTGATCTCATTGTGTATTTATAAGGCAGATATCATGAAAGAAAAGTCAAAGCAAGGTTGTTTATGATTGCACAAATAAGAATACGTGAAAAAATAGACAGACAAAAAATGACTGTAAACTTGAAAAAACTTGTTTTAACAAAAGACTATTTTATTTCCTGATGATTTCTAATTAATATTGATATTAAAATTCAGCCTGCTGAATTAAAATTACCCTCTCCAGATGTGTAGGCTGTGTTATGTATAGAAAACAACCAATATTAAAATTTATTCTTTGATAATGCTTTTACTGATACTTGCTTGTTCAATATTTAATGCCAGCATTCTGGACTTATGACCTGTTTGATTTTCTCATCTTGGATTTTTAGAAGGTATAAAAGAATTTTAAGAATTGAATTCAGCTCTGGCAAATGTCTCCCATCTCCCCTACGAGGTGTGTGTGATACCTGCATCACTCACAGAACTAATGAGCCCTAAGATACAGGCCAGAACTTTCACCAATGGGGCCGAGGCTCACAGAGCTCTAGATGTGCCGCTGGACCACTTCCTCCCAGCTTCTGCAGATGCTTCCCATCCCACTACCAGGTGTGTTTGAGCCCCGGCACCCCGCACAACCACCCACCGACATTCCAAAACTCAAAAACGCCCAAACGCTAGCACATCCATGTGAACTACTTACTATTTGTCTTACCTGAGATACTAGTGAGAATTCATCCATACATTCCGTGCCACCATCCCAAATTCTGCAAATGACACAGGCACCTACTAACTGTACCATCTAGCCACCCAAGAGCACACATTTGCAACCTACAATAGACGTTATAGTAATGCAACGCAGAATTCCATCAAGCTCAGTGAGTGAAGTCACTAACCCAGATGAGCCAAGCAAAACGATGAGCTATATAACCTCTCTGATAAGGAATTTTGGAAGGAACTGTTAAGGATGCATAAGGAACTCAAAGAAGCAATGGAATACAAAGTCAATAAAATACAAGAGGACATGTGAGCTGAAATGAATAAATTGCAGACTGAAATACAAGCAGAAAGGACAGGTATTAAAAATGCGGTAAGTGAAATTAAATCACTGAAAGGCCTCTAAAGCAGAGTAAAAACTGCTGAAGAAAGAACTAGCCATCTTAAAGACAAGGTCCAAAGTTCTCTAGACCACAGCAGAAGATAGAAAAAAAGACTCACAATTAATGAACAGACTACAAGAGATAATCGGGATGAAGCTAAAAGTAACAACTCCCTAGAGCTTTGTACAGATTTAATGCATTCCCTATAAGGATACCCATGATATTCTTCAAAGAAGTTGACTAAACACTCCTGTAATTTGTATGGAATAATAAACCCCACAGATAACTAAAGCAACCCTTGGGAAAAGAAGTTGGGAGGCATCACCTTCCCAATAATTACAATATTATTTCTCCGTGTACATGCATCTTGAGATGCTTTTGTTCCTAGTGTGATTCCTATACCAACCCTCTCTCCACAGCGTTTTTCATAAGAGCTGACTGGGGTAGCAGGGATGAAGGCCCTGTCAATAGTATGTGAGTAGACTTGGGCTAGGTGTGGTTATCTGGAGATTTGCATGTGAGTGCTGGTCTTTGACTTTGCAAACACCGGTGCTTGCTGGCCAGTCTTGTACTTTTGGCACCTTTTGAGGAAGAAAAGCTGCATTTTGGAGGAAGAAGCATCCAGTTTGGTGGGAGATGTTGGTCTGAGCACATGGTCAGAGAAATCTGATTATCAGCCATAGGTCTGGGAGATACTGTTGCCTTGGATTGTAGTGGCAGTTTGTTTAATTACTGGTGATAATAAAAGCTTTTTTGGAACTGTGCTGAACTCTTGGTTTTGTCCATCTGTAGTCAACTATTGAAGTAAAAGTGAACTCGTTCCCTGATATTGTTGGGGACCTCTATCTGATCTCCTACAGATTATGTCTTTTAATGATATTTGTGTAGGAAGGAAATAACGGACTCAAAAATAAAGTTTGAGGGGGAACGGAGCGATAGCACAGTGGGTAGGGCATTTGCCTTGCACGCAGCTGACCTGGGTTCGATCCCTGGCATCCCATACAGTCCCCCGAGCACCACCAGGAGTAATCCTTAGTGCAGAGCCAGGAGTAACTCCTGAGCATCCCTGGCTGTGACCCAAACATCAAAAAATTAATAATCTTCATTTATATAGAGCTAAAAATAAGTCAAAAAAGAAAAGCATACCTTTCATCTTATAGACACAAGGAAATGTAAAGGAACTAATATAAAATAACTGTATGTTCTCTAAATCTAGTATGATATGTTGTTCTATCATTATTCTAAAGCAACCCCAAAAACCATGGTCTGATTCTCTTGTAGGAATTGTTTGAGGAAACTGAGTAGATTTGGGATTTGAAAAGAAATCAGCTGTACTCTTGGCCTATCATATGTTTTCTGTCTTAATTTTCCATGACATCACAAACGCCTCAACTGTATTATATTGTTTTTTCCACATTATCATATTGTAGGATTTCGTACTCTTGAGTCTTGAAGTGTCCAACCCAAAAGGTGTGGTATTCTCAAGTAATTACATGTTGCATTTTGGATTCAAATGGACTAAAAATTGCAACTCAGAATATTTAGAAAATTAAGCAAAACACATTTAGGACTAATCAAATCAGGCAAATTTACTTAGGGACAAATTTGGGATAATGGACAAGAAGGATAAAGTAAGTTTCTACAAGTCACTTCCATATAAAATATATACATATGCATATATATGCATACATGTATATTTATTATGAACAGCATATATTTTATGTAACACACATATCTCTGTCTCTATCTCTATCATCTCTATCTCTATATCTACATCTATATAGATAGATATATATTTACTTAATTTTTATAAGGGCCACAACCAGAAAATGATTCTCACAGATACTTTTTTTTTTCTTTTTTGGGTCACACCTGGTGATGCTCAGAGGTTACTCCTGGCTCTACACTCAGGAATTACTCCTGGCGGTGCTCGGGGACCATGGGATGCCGGGGATCGAACCCCAGGCCGGTATGGGCCGGCGCGTGCAAATGCCCTACCTGCTGGGCTATCGCTCCGCCCCAATTCTCACAGATACTTTGCTTGACTGTGGGCATGGCACCACACTTTGATGTTGAGACTATTGGGAGCCATTAGGACCAGACCTCAAGTGCAAATGTGATCGTATGACTTTGTGGGTTGAATTCAGGGTTCACACATTCTGGTATCTGTTCTCTGACATGGATTCCTTTCCATGGCCCAAGAAAAATTTTTGTTTGTTTTAATTTTGATGTTGGACAGCACCTGGCATTATTCAGAGCTTAATTCTGGATCCTAGTTCCATGATGAATCTCAGCAGAGCTCAGGAAATCATATGCTCTGCCAGGAATTGAACTGAGGTTGGCTGTGTGCAAGACAAAGAAAAATATATTTAACAACACGTGCTATAAAACCAGATTTTTTATGCTAAAGCTAAAATAGTTTTTTCATAGCATATTTACATAATAAGAAAGGCCCTAGGGATTGGGCAGGTGGTCCAGAGACATGGTGCTTGCCTTCATGCAGCTAACCTAGGTTTTATATCCAGTACCACATCTGGTCCCATGAGCACTGTTAAGAATGAGATCTCAGCACAGAGTCAGGAGTAAGCCCTGAACAGTGAACTGTGATCCAAATACAAATCCCTTAACCAAAAGAGAAAGGCTACAATCTAAGAAAACATAGCCTAATATAAGATGGAATGGATATGAAGAGAAGTAAATGCATGAATATAAGTGGAAAACTTGCTTTGTAATCTATATTCCTATTATCTATGTATTATCAATCTATCCAGTTTAAATTATTTCAGGAAATTTAAAGTAGGTAATAACAATACACTGTAAAAGTTTAGCTCAAAATGTTAAAATAAATGACAGCATGCACAGGAGAATACTTATTACACAGTTACTGATTATTTGAAAGTGTTCATTGGTTTCTTGAGGTAAATACTATAATCTCAGGGAATCCAGTGTAGTACTCACAAACAGTAGGAAATGTCCAGCTCAAATGTCGAGTTTCTTCCTCTGTCCATTCTGTTCTCATCTGTAAATGGATAATTCAACCTTAAACTTAGAGAAAATTAGGACTTCTTGACCTTTGGATTTAAAGTTTTGAGAACTTCTGCAAGAGGGTCAGAATAAAGGGTGAAACTTATATCTCTGTCATTCATGAAGATACCCAGGGCAGGATGCAGAAGTTCATGTTGAGTGTGTGGTAGGTCTCATGCAGTAAATGTTACTGCAGTGGGATAGATAGGCAAAGAGAAACACCATTGTTTATGAGCCAAGAAGTCATCAAAGGCTGCTGCCATCCAGAGAATAACTCCAGCATGGAGAGTTAGAATACAAGTTTTGTGAGCCAAGTGGCTATATGCAAGGCCTGTAGGGGCATGTTCCATTCTGAGTTTGAGAATGAGCCCCACATAGAGGAGTGGGAGGAACACAACATTCCGTAAATGACGTTCTTGGCAAGCAAACAAATAGCATAATACAAATTTAAATCATATAGAAAGAGCAAACAGACCACAATTGAGGGTCTGTATATGAAAAAATGTGTCAGTTACATTCAAATGTCTCCATGTCATGTACATAAAACAAAGAATGCAATTTTTTTTCAGTTAATAGGAGGTTTAAGGGACACAATATCTAATGAAATATTTTCTTCTGAATTTGTTCTTGTAGATAGTTCATTTGTAAGAATGATAACAGAAAAGATTGTGAGAATTAAGATATATTAATGTATTGCATGTTATCTTGATGTTGAAAATAAAGCCGTGATGTTATATTTGAAAACTTGATGGTCTCTTCAGCTCACTTGTCTGATTGATATAGACTATGATGATGAAATTGAGGGCTGCATTGTTTTCGAAGTTGTCTTATTCTAGTGAATCTAATGCTACTTTAGATATAAATAGGGAATTTTTCAATTGGATTGATCTGGGCACTGACCCTGCATGTAACCAATCCTGTCTATTCCCTGGCACTGTGTGGTGTTCCTGTCACGTCCTAAAGTCACCCATAAGCATAGATTCATGTCTAAGTCCCAAGCACCACTCCTCATTTTGGACAAAACAACAACCAAAAAAATTAAAGAAACATTGGTTATTAACAGAATAGTATACATTACCTATTTAGTGGCAGAGGACTTACAAAGAAGTTTTTTTTAGAGATAAAATCTACAGTATTTAACATTGATTCAGAGAAAGTGATAGAAATGAAAGGATGATATTTGCAAGGCTTTCATTTTTTAAAATAACTGTGACATACAGATTATTGGATTTCATAGAAAAGCAGAGTGCAGGCAGAAAAATGATTTTAGGTAAAGCCATATTTGACTTGTGTTACTTGTGGGCAAATAATGTAATTATATATATCGCTTTACTCTATGTATGTTTAGATGTCAATGAACCTTAACATTTAGATATCACTGGAATCGTCTTATTAATTACATATGGAAAAAGTAAGTCACGGAATAATATTTTTAAGTCAGAAGAAAACTGTATGTAAATATGGTCCCTAAAAGAGTAATAGGATAATATTTAAGTTCAGTCAGTGATCATAATCTGTATTAGTAGATTTGAGGTAGGAGGTTAGTAAAGAAAAGATTTTGAAAAGATGCACATTCTAATTTTTCCCTTCTTTTAGAATATTGTCTCTAAATATTTTGTTACAAATATATTTGTGCATTTTATTTATGCTTAATCAAAAATTTTCTCTAATATTTATTATTATATTTCCAATCACAGTAAAATGTTTTAAGTCCTTGGAAATATTTTTATTCTCTCATTTTATAATTAAATATGCAAAACTTGTTTCTCTTGGTCTCTAGAATTCTTAACTGCTTGCCATTTTGTGACATTTTGAGAATAGTATAACAAATAGAAAAGGCTTGATCTGCCCTTTCGAAAACAATGACAGAAAATGTTTATATTTTCAAGTCTGAATAAATGACTTGAAGTGGAAGAAATTTGCTCTAGAAGAAACCAATATATCATAACTCATAACATACTAACCTGATTGTTTTGTGGATGGTTCCTTTTTACTAATTTATTTCATAGGTGTTATGTTTCCTAGAGCAGAGTCACTTTAAATAAAAAAATATTAAGCAACCTGAATATTTTGTGGAACTAAGTCAGAATAAAATCCTTGTTTAAAGAGAATGAGGAGAGATGGAAATATAGTACAGTGGAGAGTTTCTGTGCCTCATGCTCATCTGGGATAGTTCTTGAACCACATAGGGTCCCACAAGCACTGCGGGTATGATCCCTGCGTGCAAGACCAGAAGGAAATCCTGGACTCATTCCAGGTTGGCTCACCTTCCCACCCTACCCCAATCCTACCTCCAAAAGAAGCAAACAAACGGAACAAAGAGTCAGTTTAATACAGGGTCTTCCATAGAAATTCTAGGTAATATTTCCTTTTATAATTTGAAAATCAAAGTAATATGTCAATAAGTATGTACTGCTTGAGGGAACAGAGGAATTTACAAGTGCTTTTTTCAATTTAAACTTACCTCTGGATAAATTCTGATCTTTATCCATCTCTACAATCTGAACTAAAATTTAGTGTTAAATATCCCCAACATTTATAACTGCAACATTACTTATTGACATATTAGGATAAAATGTATATGCATGTATTTATGTCTATTTCTATAAAATACTTGTATACAGATGCTATTCAATTACTCTTCAGCTTTATATTTCAGAATACTGTTAGCCTGGTGTTGATGCAAATTCCATTGCTGTTTGGTTTAATGTCTTACCATGTTTAAAATGTCCAGATTATAATTTGATATACTTATTTGTCGGGGGAACGCCTCCGGGGTCCCTGCCGGAAGCAAGTTCCCTTCTACCTCCGAAGCCAGTGGGGAATGGATGAAGACTAAGGAATCTGATGCAGTTTTAAAAGGCTTTACTTATCACAGGTTCAGGCATACAAGTCAGCAATAGGAGAAACCCTGAGCTTAGGATTCCTAGCTAGAACCCCAGACCTGTGTAGGCCAAGATGGAGGCCACCACGTGTTAAGGACCTGTAAAAAGGAGAAAAAGACAAGACTCCCAAGAAGGGTGCAAGCTCACAAAGAGAGAGCCCAAAAAGAGCCCGAGAGAGAGAGAGAGAGAGAGAGAGAGAGAGAGAGAGAGGAAGCAGGCTGGTTTTATACCCCTGCAACTCAGACCTCCCACTCTTATGGGAAGCAGGAAGGGTCAAATGCCCTTAGGTAATTTCTCCCAGCACCTCACCTAGGCTCTATTATATGCTGTTTTGAGCCAAGATCTGCCTGGAAATGCCTTTTAGGGTAGAAAAGGGGGTTTTTGAGATGGCATGTCTCTATACCAAAGACTAATACTAATGCCAGTTAAATATTTCTCCAAGCCTTCACAAGTCTCATCTACTCCACGGTAGTTTTGTATTTTAGTTGCCTTTTGAGTTATCAGGGAGCCATGCTTGCTTGCTTGGAGGCAAACAGCATTTCTCTCTGGTCTAATTACTTAGAGATCCGACATGGCCAGGCAAATATGCAGATAAGATCTAGCTAATCCCAAGATGATTGTGGTAGCATGAGAGACTATTTATACCAGCTAGTACAGAATACATGGTCAGATAAACTGCCACATTTAGACTACCCCTTATCTACGAAGTGATTTGCAGGAGGCAGTCCAGAGCAGATGAAGAGGCTCTTAGAGGAGTCCTGCAACACTTCTTAGTGTTATAACAGAGGAGTCCTGCAACACTTCTTAGTGTTATAACACTTAAATGAAGTAATAAATATGAGATCCTGCAGATATACTCATCTCTTCACAAGTCTTGTATTTTTGTGCATTTCCATAAACTTGACATTGGATCGTTTTGCATATATAGATTCCAGACCATTGATTCAACTGTAGTTTTGCGGAGTACTGCCTTGCACCGCCCCCTGCCAACCCGCATCCCACAGTCTGACACCAGGAAACCTGCAGAGCCAGGAACTCCGTGACCCAGCAAAAACCCTGTGTTTTTTATAGACTACCTTTAAATTTTTGTACTTACTTATTATTACTCTGGACCAGGATATAGTCAATGATAAATTTTTGATAAATTAGGATTTCACAAATTGGAGTGAATTTATACTTTGTAAATTTATTCACAAACTTTGTCCATTCTTTAATAGAATACTTGACTCTTAACTACTTCCTTTAAATTGGCACAAGCAATTACTTAACATTGATTAGTGTTTTATATATAAATATAAATGAAAATGTGTAATGGAAAGAAAATTTGTTGTCATTATATACTTCTTCAGACTGACAAATATATTGGAATAACAATTGACAGTAAAACTCTCACTCATTGCTTATGGCACCATAATATATGTAGACAGTTCCAAATTTTCAGTAAAAAAATACCAGAACTAAAAGTATAGTAAAGTATCTTCTTACAAAATTATTATGTAAAATTATATTCTATTTTCTGTGAAGTATTGAATTAGCCAGAAACCTTAAAGACAATCTCAATTCTAATTATAGCAAAAATAATTCATATCTTGATCAATTGATCATTGTTCACTTGAATCCCATTATTCATCGATTTGCTCGAGCAGGTGCCAGTAACATTTCCATTGGACCCTATCACGTGCCAATGTAGCCCAATGGCATCTGGTTGATTCAGGATTATGAAGAGCCTCAAACCGTTCCTTCAAGGTCTTGGCGAAGAAGTCTGACCATCTTGTAGGTGGGGCGGCCACGTGATCTTTTGACATCCCGTGGGATCCAGTCGGTAATGGCCCTAGTCCAGCGGTTGTCTCCAAATCGCATTACGTGTCCAGCCCATCTGATTTTCGATGCCTTGGCAAACGAGACAGTATCCCTGATTCTGGAATAGCGACAGAGGTCAGAACTTGGATTCCTTCACTCACCTTGAGTGAGGCGTGATATTCCAAGCATAGCTCTTTCGATTCCTCTCTGGGAGACCTGAATAGAATTCTCATCCTGCTTTTGTAGGGCCCAGGTCTCTGAGGCGTATGTTAATGCAGGGAGAACGGTGGAGTCAAAGAGATGTGCCCGAAGCCAGAAGTTCTTTGTCCTGTTAGCTATTTCTTCGATGCCTTGGAAGGCATTCCATGCCGCTCTCTTCCTCCTGGGCAGCTCAGGTTTTAGGTCGTTCATCATGTTGACTTCTCGACCTAGGTACACATAACTGCTGCATTCAGAGATGTTTGTTCCATTGAGAGTGAATGGGGCCTCTGAAACTAGTTCATTTTTCATGAACATAGTTTTCTTTATTTTCAGCTGTAGACCTATCTTTCCACATTCTCGGTCGAAGTCAGCCAGCATTTGTGCCGCTTGGCTAATGTTTGGTGTTATTAGAACAATGTCATCAGCGAAGCGGAGGTGGTGTAGTTGCCGACCATCTATCTTCACTCCCATTCCTTCCCATTCTAATTGTCGCCTGATGTTCTCTAGTGGCGGTGAAGGGTTTTGGTGAAATGGTATCACCCTGCCGAACCCCTCTTTTGACATCAGTGATCACTTCTTTGTAGAATGGTGAGATCCTGGTGGTGAATCCGTAATACAGCTCACGAAGGATCTTGATGTATTGCGTTTGAACACCCTGTTTGGCTAAGGCTTCGATGACCGCTTCAGTCTCCACAGAATCAAAGGCTTTCTGTAAATCAATGAACGTGAGACAGAGCGGCATCTTGTACTCCCCACAAACCTCAATGAGCTTGGTTACAGTGTGGATATGGTTGATTGTGCTGAATCCTTTCCGGAAGCCAGCTTGCTCGCATGGTTGTCCTTCATCTGGTGTTTTGCCAATCCTGTTTAGGATGAATCGGGTAAACAGCTTGTAGATGAAAGACAACAGGCAGATGGGGTGATAGTTGCCGATGTCATGAATGTCTCCCCTCTTGAACAGTAGAACTGTCCTGCTGGTTTTCCATTGGGAGGGCACCTTGCATTCGGACAGGTAGTGTGTGAAGAGCCGAGCCAGTATATTGATGAGTACTGACGGCAGATTCTTCAGGTGTTCGGGTCTGACTTTGTCTGGGTCTGGTGCTGTTCCCTTCTTTACCGACGAGATGGCATGTCGGATTTCAGAAGGGAGAACGTTGGGAATGACATAACCATCCACCTGCCCACATACCATATCTTGTGTAAATTTAAAAAAATGAAACACTACAGAAAAAATTAATATAAATATTATAGAAAAAATTAAACAAAAGACAAATTTTTAGTGATCATGATGAGAAAATTAACATTGATGAAATGTATTTTCCAAATAATATACATATTTACATAATCTTCATCAATGTTATTGCAATGGCATTATTCACAGGAAAGCATCATGAAACTACATATTTTAATAATGACAATAGCCAAAAGCATAGAAAAAACTAAAATGGAGTTTACATAAATAACTACTTTAAATTATATTACAAAATCATAATGAAAACAGCATGGCATTATATCAAAGCAGATGCACTACACAAGAAACTGAATTGATAACCGATTAATAAAACCAAATATGCTTGGACAGGTAGGTTTAAAAAATTGACCCAATAGTTAAAAAGTAGAGCAACCTTTATCTCTTTAAACAATGATGCTGTGAAAACAGGAAAGCCTACTTCAAAGAAAGATAATACAGTGTTACCTAATACCATACACAAAAATGTACCCAATGTAAGGTAGAGTACTTAAATATAAAATCTTAGTCAACAAAATAATAATTAAGCATATAGTTTCTTAATGCCAAGTCATATGTTTACAAAGTGTCCTATTGATGGTAATTTTAAGTTAATAATAAGCAATAAAACAAACTAGTAATATTTCCATAAAGTGAAAAAAATGGTGCTTCAAATTAAAAAAAATCTTATCGGATTCAAGAACTATTTCTACAATGTATATCTCATTAGGGTTAATGTACAAAATATACAAAAACTCATTAAAATATTCACTTAGAAATTAAAAACAGCCAAAATTTCATCAATAGCGTATTGAGCTAAATGGATAGTAGCATGAAAATTATGTAAATAAAAGAAAAAATATACACTGCTTCCAAACATAATCTTTAGTGAAATAGCATGATTGCAAAGAATAGTATTAGGGCTGGAGGCTAGTACTGCAGGTAAGGTGTTTGCCCAGCAAATGACAGACAGTGATTCAATTCTCAGAACCACATATTTTTTTTTTTTTTTTTTTTTTTTTTTTTTTTCACATATAGTATTTTTAAAACTCAAAGCATCATATTGTTGTTACTGGTTTTGACATATCTCCCTGTATTAACATAAGGCTCAGATACCTGGGCCCTATGAAAGCAGTATGAGAATGCTATTCGGATCTCCCAAAGAGGAATCGAACGAGTTATGCTTGGAATATCACGTCTCACTCAAGTGAGAGAAGGAATCCGGAGCTCCAACCTCTGTTGACATTCCAGATTCAGGGACACTGTCTCATTTGTCAAGGCATCGAAAATCAGATGGGCTGGGCGTAGAACCGTTACCTAATGGATCCAACAGGATGTCAAAAGATCACGTGGCTGCCCACCTACAAGATGGTCAGATCTTCGTCAAGACCCTGAATGAACTGTTTGAGACTCTTCATATCCCTGAATCAAGCAGATGACATTGGGCTACACTGGCACGTGATAGGGTCAAATGGAAATGTTCCTGGGGCCTGCTCAAGGAAATCGATGAATTACGGGATACCAAGTGATCAAGTGATCAAGTGATCAAAGTATGATCTCTGAGCACAGCCAGATGGGGTCCGCAGCAAAACCCTCCCTGCGAAGAAGCTCATTGCCTATTTACTTTCCTGTTGTGGTCACACTCAACAGTATTCAAGATTTACCCTTGTCTCTTTCCAAGAGATCCCTCTTGGTGGGTTTGGTGGACTATATGGAGAGAGGGAAATTGAACCCACATAAGGCTACGTGCAAGGCAAGCAACCTTCCTGTTGTATTTCTCTGGCAAATACCTCTTTTTATTTAAAGATAAGATATAATTGCATTATAAAATATTGATTAGAATATAATATATACATATATACATAAAATACCTTCACCATAAATTTTATTTATAGTACATAGTTCATATTAGATCATTTAAACTGCATTATAGATGACTAGTTTTCCTCTATGGATATTATATATCCCTTATAATGATATTGCAAAAATGAAAGGAATATAAATTGTTATTTTATGCATTCAATTAAAAAGTTATAGATGCAAGAATACATTGATGTATATTAAAAGTAACTGTAAAATGTGAACAGCTGATGTTAAGAAGAAACAATAGCCAGACATTATTAAGTTTGGATATTAACGACTGATTTCATAAGCAATAATATGGGAGTTTTCCAATTATTTTGAAGATGAGAATGATGACTTCTACTTGAATCACACCAAATTAGTAAGTTGTCTCTGTTTTATACTTTCAAACTTCCAGGAGAGAGAAAAATATGTATAATAGAAGAATTTAATAATACATTTCACAAACATAATTTGTAGATGCCAAAAAAATGTCACCTTAGTAGAACTGTTAAAAGTCAAAGTTTATTTTCAGTGCAACTGTAGTTTTAATTTTTTGCTAAAATGTAAAATTTTAGCTTTGAATCATCTGTGTTTCTATTCTTCCTATTGTCTTCTATTCTCTTTTTCTATTCCTCCTACAATCTAGTCCTAACTAATTTTTTTATCAGCTACAAATTATTGTTAATCTGAATAACAACAGTTCTCGAGATTTTGTTGTATTTGAAGGGACAAAAAAAATGATCTGTGAAACAATCCTTACCTTAAAGAGATGAAACAACAGTTATAGAAAGCTGTTTAGATGTTAGAGGTATAAAAGTGAGCTAAAGATAATTTACTTAATCATAAAACAGCATCAGTAGTGGCTATATAAAACATTTTTGAGAAATATAGGCTTTTGCATAAATTGCTGAAGAATTGGAGCAATAGCACAGTGGCTAGGGAGTTTGCCTTGCATGCGGCCAACCCAGGTACAATCCTTGGCATCCCATATGGTTCCCGATCCCGGCAGTAGTAATTCCTGAGCAAAGAGCCAGGAGAAACCCCTGAGCATTGTCAGGTGTGACCCAAAAAAGCAAAAAACAAAAAAAAAAATACTGCCCATGAATGAAACTGGCCTTAAATTTCTTAGGTTTTAGTTTCTTAAAGTTATGCCTGTATTTTTTCTGTTTACATATTTTTGTACATATTCAACTAAATTGTTTGTAACTATGTGTATGTGTGTTGTGTGTGTGTGTGTGTGTGTGTTTCTATTTACTGATATCCTATTTTAGGCTATGCTTTTGTTGTCAGTTTGTAGAAATATAATTGACCTTTAAATATTTCTATTGACATAGAAGATGAAAAAGATATTTGAGGGGCTGGAGTGACTGCATAGCAGGTAGGGCGTTTACCTTGCAAGTGGTCAACCTGGGTTTGATCCCGGCATACCATATCCCATCTTGAGCACTGCCAGTAAAGTCCTGAGTGCACTAACAATACAAAAAAAGATATTTGAATAAGTGGAAAAGCCAGAGAACTTATGCAAAGCGAAAAGACCCAGACCCACTTTTTCACGTAGTGTTTTGTTTTCAACATATTCTTTGGGCTATTTGGATAAACGAATTTTCAGTATGACTATTTAAGATGAATTTGTTCTCTACAAGTACATGTAAAATGATGGAATAATAAAGTAATTTTTTTAGAGTTTATTTAACTTTAGCAATAAAATCTGGTCATGTGTTAGATAGTGAATGGTAATCAGATCACTACTTGGGGCCAGAGCTATAATGCAGCAGTCAGAGCACTCAACTTATTTGTAACCCAACAGAGGTCAATCCCCAATACCACATAAGGTCGTCCAGGATTGGACACTGAGATCTGAGTCAGGAGTAGCCCCTGAGCACTTCTCACTGTGACCTAAAAAGGAATTAGCAAACAAACAAACAAAAACCACAGGTACTTTACAAAGTGCTGAATAGGAAAAAAGATAATACCCAGAGCCATCCCAAGGCAGGACCTCCCTGTCTGTCACCTAAAGCGGCATTTTTTAAACTTCTTCTGACAGTGTTCCCATTCCAATATTGCTTCCGTCCTACAGCCTCTCTGTAGCACTGTTGGCTTCCTTGTCTCATGGTGTAGCTTCCTTTTACGTGATTTCACTTCCACATGAACCCATGCTGAGAAATGCTGATATAAACACATATTATTATAAAGAAATAGCTGCATATAATGGTGTTTAAAATAATGTTTTAATAGAACAGATATATAATATATGTTCTATAAAGTTGTACGATGGCTAATCCAATCACTAATGATGCTGATCAAAAGTAAATGTGTCATATATTTGGAGGCTATTCATTTTATTTTTATAAACTAAAATAGATTTATCTTCTGCAAAAGCAATGCAAAGGGTGGCATTTATAGAAATATAGAATTAAATTGGGAAAAAATGGAAAAACAAAGCTAAATTAGCAATGAAACACAAACTTTGAGAACTTATAAATGAAATTATTGACAAATGAATCTTTAAAATGCAGATAAGGAAATAATAAAAACTGGAACAGAATTCAATAACAAACAAAGAAGAGAATGCAAAGGGTCAATAAAAGCAAGGCCTTGTTCTTAGAAAGAAAAAGCAAGATATAAAGACATTGAAGCAAGATTTAGAAGGAACTAAAATCAAACAAATCTGATCAGAGAAGAGAGAGAATAAGCTATACTGTTATACTCCTCAGAACTACAAAATGACATGAAATGTGATTTTGAGTAACCCTGTGCTGTCAAGATGAAGAATCTTAAAGAAATGGATAAATTCCTAGAAACATTTAGTGTCCACAAGCTGAATAAGGAATAAGTAGAAAGCATTTAAATATTCACTGTATCACTGTCTTCCCGTTCATCATCGATTCGCTCTAGCAGGCACCAATAACATCTCCATATGTCCTGTCTCATGCAAGTAGAGGCCAAGGGCACCTGCTTGCTCCTGGAACATAAAGAGCCTCAAGCCATTCCCTCAGGTCATGGGAGTGAGGTTACTGGTATTTGGTATATCAAATACGACATGTGTAATTTGCGGGTAGCTTACTCTTCTAGTCATCTCTAAATCCAGCATTTATTGATGAACCGCGCAGTCACAAGCAGCCCCGCTAGCCCGGCTCTGATAGGCTGGTCTGCTGGGTGGAGTTCTGACCAGGGGGAAGTCCGGATGTGGAAAATGGAGGCCCTCATGGAGTGGGGGGTCGTCTGACTTGTTGCGAGGCCGTGCTGAGGTGGCAGGCCAGGGCTAGAACCCTCCATCCCTCGCAGGCAACTCGAGAGCAGCTGGGCACAGGGAGAGCCAGTAGCAGCTCTGCTCCATGTCTGTGATTCTCTGGATCAGCATACCTGGGCCGGATTTAAAAAAAAGACTGCTGCAGGGTGGATCTCGAAGAGCCGGGCTGTGATAGGTTATTCTGCTGGGTGGAGTTCTGATGTGGGTTAAGTCCGGATGTGGTAAATATTAATTGCCTGCAAAGAAGTAGAAGCAGTCATCAAAATCTCTCCAAGAAATATTGTTCTATTTCAAACAGATTTACCAGATTGCTATCAGATATTAAAGACTTATTTCTTATACTCCTTAAGCTTTTCCAAGAACATCGAAGAAATAGGAATCCTCCCTAACACTTTCTATGAAACCAACATTATACTAATGCACAAAGCAGTTAAAGCTATTACTGTAAAAGAAAACTTAGGCCAATTCCAGTCAGGAAGATTAATGCAAAAATCCACAAAAAAAAACCCCATGTCCACCAGTATAGCAAAAACAAATATATATTGCCATCAGAAGGGACTATATCAGGGATGTAGGATAGTTCAACATATATGAATCAATTAATGTAATGCATTGCATCAACAACAAAAAAATGAATATCATGTGATTATAGCAATGGAAATAAGTAAAGCTTTTTTAAAATTCAGCATTCATTCATCTATTATTTAAAAAAAAAACCTCAACAAAATAGGGCTAGAAAAAAGAGTTCTGAAGATAGAAACCATTTACAATAAAACCATGGTCAATGTTATGCTCAATGATGGAAAGCTAAAAGGTACATTCTCTGAGATTAGGCTTAATGTAAGTAGGCCCTTTTTTCTGTTATGATTCAGTATAATATTAGAAGTTCTAGCTGCAGAACTTAGGCAAAACAAAGAAAATGAATGGATTCAATTTTGGGGAAAAAAAGTCAAACATACAGAATGCATGTGAATCTAACAGCCGTCTCTAAGGATTCCACTAACAAAACATTTATAAGAAAAACAAAAAGTCAGTACAGCTTAGTAGTGTGCTATAAAATAAAGACACAAGAATATGTTGCATTTTATATAGAAATAATGAATTAGAATATACATAAAAAGATTATCCCATTAAAATATTGCTCCCAAAATATCAGATATCTAGAAATCAACTAATAAAAAACAGTGAAGCATCTTTATCTGAAAAAGTATGAAGCACTGAAGAAATAAATAGAAGAGAACCTTACAAAATGGAAAAACATATTCCAAGTAAATGTATTAAAATAATCAAACTATGTCAGATTAATTATCAGTCATCCTGCCTAAATTCAGTGCAATCTCCATTAAAATCTTGGTGACATTTTCAAGGAATTAGAACAGTCACTGATAACATTTGAATTAAGTATAAAAACACCACAAATAGCCAAAATCATTCATAGAAATCAGGTAGTGAGAAGTATTGCATTACCTGAATTAAAGTCATACTCAAAGCAATAGTAATCAAAACATCATGGTAATGGAATTTAAAAAAAAAGCTCGTGTATAAGCGGATGAGAATTGAAAACCCAAAGATACCTACAGGTATATGGACAGCTAATTTACAATAAACGATCAGAGTACATAAAGTGGAGCAGCACAACCTCATCAACAAATGTGTTTGAAAACTACAGCTGCCTGAAAAATCATATCTTGTAACTATCACAAAGTCAACTGATGTAGTTCAAATACTTCAGCAGGAACAGATTTCACAGATCACACTGAGGGATATATGGCAGGGGCATTCTCGGACGTGGACCTCAAAGGAGTGTTCAGTGCTATGATACTATTACAAAAAAATACAATTGATGAAATGCAACAACATAAACCTAAAGTGTTTTTGGATAGCAAAGAAATTAAGGGTTAATACTGAAAGGACACTCTACTTAATGGATAAAAAATTTTGCACACAATACATCACATAAAAATATGACAAGATATCCAAAATACACGACACAATCACTGATATATAAATTTCTATTAATCCAATAACCCCATAAAAGGAGGAATAAACAATCACTTTTTTAAGGAAGACAGACAGATGGTCAGTAGACATAAGAAAAAAATGTTCACTATTTACTATCACACACACACACACACACACACACACACACACACACATATATATATAAAGTCAAAGATGTATATGAAGACAATTAAGTGAATATCCAAAAGTCATAAATAAATAATTATTTCTTTTTTTATTTTATTGGTAGTCTTACTATCGCAGTGAGAGTAAAAATAAACTATTCATGTTGTTAGTCACAAATAAATATGATAAATACAGTTAAGAGTACTTGCATCTGTTCACATATTTTTTTCAGTTCTAGAACTTTTATCACTTGATCACTTGACATTTCCTTTATTCATCGATTTGCTTGAGTGGGTGCTAGTAATGTTTTTATTTCACTCTATTGCATGTCAGTGCAGCCCAATGGCATCTGCTTGCTCCAGGAATACGAAAGAGCCTCAAACCATTCGTTCGGGGTCTTGATGAAGAAGTCTGACCACCTTGTAAGTGGTCAGCCATGTGCTCTTTTGACGTCCCATGGGATCCAGTCAGTAATGATTCCTGTGCAGGAATCATCTCCAAATCGCATTACATGTCTAGCCCATCTGATTTTCACATCTCCGTTCTAGGACTCCACAGCTCATCAGAGCTCCACCCAAGAGACAAAGTCAATCTCAAGCCTGGCTTGTCAAAGACCCACCCTTCAGTGACCCACCCTACAGAGGAAAGTATTTCAAGCCCAGGAATTTTGTACCACAGACGTAGATACAGTGGGCAGAGCTGCTACCGGCTCTCCCAGTTGCACTCTCTGTACTCCACTGACCAGTTCTAGAAGAGACCTTTTTTTAAATGACTTTAAATAAATGCCTCCCCTAAATTTATAAATGAGATGAATTCATTTCATAATGGGTTATTCATTCTACTACTTAGGGGAAATGCCTGTAAAATAACAAACCTTTAAATCAAAAAACAAGGAAGGACAATAGTTTAGGAAACCCCTTCAAAGTGCATACCATACTGGTTATCTTGAAAACCGTGACCTTTTTCAAATCTATCCCAATACAGAACCATCAAACCTGGACTAATATTCTAATAATTAATGAAAGCTAATTAATTAATAAGTACTAAAGCATGTTTCGTGAGGTTTCCTAGGAAGTATACCTCATGCCTTGTGTTTTGCATTGTGTGGTATTGTAGCTTTAGCACAGAGATAAGAATGAGATTTAAAATGTAGAGGGAGTGCGGAGGAGGCTACTTAAAACTGAGCAAGCATTCCAAAACTAAAAATATTTTTCATCAGGGCACTTTCACATCTTCAAAAGCATTTAGCAAAGTTGCAAGTTTGGCAACAATTAAGGAAGCAAACTTAATGATAATAGTTTGTACTTGATTGCAGTTAAAATGCAAATACAGCTTGTATCTAATAGAATGAGATGAAGTTACCATTTTTCTGGAGAACGGTAAAGTGCCACTTGTTCACTAGTATTACCAAAGATTTTCAGTATATGCGTTACATTAATGTGTGGGGGGGGAAGGCATCTTTTTCCTAATGTATTTTCAATGTGAAGGGCAAACACTACAGTTAATGATGCCAGGTTGTGCCTCCAAACCCTATACAAGATTGCAGTCATCACTATATCATCACATACAAAGAAAATACTACCTTCGGCTTCTTGTCATGTTTGATTGATTACCCCCTCAGGCATGCCTTTTATTATATACTTGGCAAATGGAAAGGGCAATTGGTAAAGGATAAGGTTAAATGTGTGATTTGTTTTCAAACATCTTTTCCTAGGTGATTAGTGGTACAGAAACCTAAAACAAAAGAAAACAAGAAAAACAACTGAAAAACTGCAAAAACAAACAAACCAGTACCATCTCAAGTAAAAACAATTGTTCTTTGAACCATAATATTGGTAAAAGTTCTCTTTATGTGAAATTCCTGCTGCTGCTTCCCAGTCATGCATTGTATTGCTAATGGTGTGTGCTTGGTGGATGAAGTTAATTGTCAGTATATTGTCAATCTGTGACATTATACAGTGTTTTTAAGAATAAGCATTCAGAATTTTTTTCATATTGTAATGAAGTGACTTTATGATTATATTAGCCAAAAAGTAAAATAAATGGGTTGTCCAATATATATTTATAAGTTTTATTGAATACTTCCTAGGTAGTTTTACTGTGTTTCTAAACAGGTAAATTGATTTCTTTATGCCTTGGTTTCTCCATGTATGTAAAGCCTATAAAATGTCTTCTTGGTAAAAGGTTTGAAAAATGATATGTTAATAGGAGATACATATTTCAAAAGTTTCAAACTATGCCTGAGATGGAATAAGCATTCACTATGATTACATAAATCATGATTATCAATGTAAATTTAAGAACAATTATATATATATGCAGATAAATATATACTGCTTTTATAATTCTCTGGATTGTTTAGCAGTTTGTTTTATTAATTAAGGATTATCTGTAGACATAGAAAACCACTATTTCATAAATTTCTGGTATGTTTTATCTAGCTGAGAGGAATAAACACAGAAACATTTTATTTTAATTCTGTTAGCAAATAAAAATGGAATGCAAGTAAACTCACAAAACGGTGTGTCTAATCCTTTATATCACCTTGTTTTAGCCAGATGTTGATGTGAGATTTTAGGAGCTTAAATACTATGTAGTATAGGTGATTCTGCAAAATGCAGTTGTTGGTTTTTGTCAAATTATATGTGAATGTGCAAAGCCAAACTCCAGACGAATGAAGATGAGCAGCATAGATCTCTCTTCAGAAAAAAACACTGGCATCTTACTGCATTTTTTTAACCGCCTATTGTGAGTGCAACTCTAAATGCTACATATGGCGTCTTGCACATGTAATTGAAAATGTGGCAAGGTGATAGTAACTTTGCAATCCTAATACAGCTACCTAAAGCAAATATTTTAAAATATATTATGGAGGTGTGATCTTAGTGGAAAAGAATCACATTATTTCCTTTAGAATTAAATCAGTGAAAGTCTTGTCAGAGAAGACAGAATCCATTGTGTGTTTCTGAATAAATGAAGTTAGCTGCCCACCACTTAGAAAGTAAATCATGCCATTGTTTTGGATGATATTGTGAATTTCTAAAAATTTGCTTGTTTATAACTCTCATAACGTCAGCTGTAATTGTTTGGTGAGCCATAATCTTTATCATGGTAGCTAAATAAAGGGGAATGTTTAGGGTGGTTTTTATCTTCTTTAACTTTGAAAAATCTTTGAAAAATGGAAGTTTGGACAATAATATAAAGAGAAAACAACTGCAAAGAAGTAAGACTCTGTGGATATTCCCCCAAACAACAATACAAGCTAGGGATAGGCCCTGGGACAAAATATTTTTTTCTGTCTTTTAGAATATGATCTAGACAAGTCAAAATGGCAACCCCAAAAAGAACAGACAAGAATACAGGACAAGCAGAACTCTGACCAGGAAAGAATAGCTGTGGTAGCTGAAGTCACTGATTTATCAGTTTTTTGACTGTCCAGGAACACCTAAAGCTTGGCCAGGCCTTGTGTGTTCCTTGGTCTTCCTGCGTGTCTTTCTGTCTTGTTTTCTGCAACTGACTGCCCTGGACAGAGGTTGAAGGTATTTATTCCATTGGATTTACTAAGATGATGTGACCAAAGGATATATATATATATAAAATAAATAATTATTTTATAATCCTCAGAAGGAAAAACATTCCTGCAAACACCTTTAACTTAAACTTCTGTCTCCTTCCAGAGACAGGCAAAATTTATGGTGTTTAACTTACGAATAAAATAGTACTTCGTAGTAAAATTTAATATGGTTTTATTAGCAAACTAATAGAGAATACCTAAAATAAATAATTCTTTTATAATCCTCAGAAGAAAAAAATCCCTGCAAACACCTTGAACTTGGACTTCTGTCTCCTTCCAGAGAAAAACAAAATCTGTGGTGTTTAAGTTACCAGTAAAATAGTACTTTGAAGTAAAATTTAATATGGTTTTATTAGCAAACTAATAGACATATTACATATCTACTGATGTTTTCTGAAAACATTCCACATGTTTTCAAATAGAATGAAACAACATTGAAAAAACTTCAATATAAGTTTTTTTTATTTTCTAGAAGGAATAAGCAAATCTTAGTTTTTAATATCTCTGAGTATTAACTATTGTCTTTGAATTTCAGTGAAGACTGACATATAATACACAAAAATCAAAGCAAGATTGACACTTTCCTCTAAGAACCTAGGAACAGGTATTTGAGCAACATTTATTTTTATTTTATTGTTACTTCTCCAAAAATGTTCCTCTAGTAAAGTGTTAAAAAATTAAGGCCAATTTATGTTTTTCATACACAATTGGAAAAACTGTTCTGGGTCCAGTGTATTAGGGTTTGGGTTATTTGACTTCGTTTAATTTTAATATTAAATTTTATTTAATTATATTCAAGAAATTCATGTAAAATGAGATAGGTACCCAGTTTATTTCAAGTTAAATTCTCCTGGGAAAACTCACATGGGTTGAGTCACCCTTACTTTGTTCTAATTGAATAATTTGCTTTTGCTTAAGTGGGTATGTGTATCATAAGTGTAAATTTTACACCATGCCTTAAAGCACAGAACCTTTAGTTCTCCACCACAAGACAGTGAATTTTCTCTGTCATTTTTCATTCTTCCAGGGTTGTCAGGAGGCATTGTCCTGTGTGTAAACCAGTACGGGACAGATTGCCTTTCATTTTTTTCCCTGTTTTAAATTGAAGCAATATTGCATCTTAATACAATATGCTTCAGGTGTGCATTATTGTGATTTTATTTCCTCAAATAAGAAACAAGGAGATCTTAAAGGAATAAAATAAGCCAAAAAATCTATGAGACATAATAATAAACATGATCATCTCCGCAAAATATGCAAGTAGCTCAGAGACCAATGATGGTTGAGAAGTGTGAAAAGCAATCAATTCTTGAGGACTTCTGCCTCTTCAAACCCCAGGTCCATTTGCAATTGCTAAAGTCCAGGAGTAAACAAGACTGCTTTTTGTTAGACATTGTCTAGCCTGCTCTAAGGAAATGATACCATTGCTCCAAGTTAATTTAGGCTTTTCAAAAAGTATAGATGCCCTAAGCTACCAACTGAAATGTAATTGAAAACCACATATATCCCTCTATTATGAATAATGCAGATTTTTATTTTACAATGATTTTTTTAGATTTCTAAAGGATTAATTAAGTGTGAATGATCAATTGATTAGGTAGCACAAATTATATATTTCAAACTGGTATTGATTTTAAAGCCTAACTAAAAAAAAAAATCCCAGAGAGAAAAATCACAAAAAAAAATCGAGAAAGTCACGGTTCCATCACTGATCTTGCCATTACAATTTTACAGGGGGAGGATTGAAAATTGGGCTTCAATAACAACAACAAAAATGTTAGAAAATAAATACACTGAGAATATATTTCAGAAAAATAAAATTAAGGAATTTATCTTTTTTTATATTTTCATTTTTGATTTGTTCAGCTCCCATTTACTTACAGTACCAAATGGTCATTACTAAAAAAAACTGTTGCGAGACTCACAGACATGGGGCAGAGCTGCTACTGGCTCTTCCTGTGCCCAGCCCCTCACGAGGTGCCCGGGAGGGATGGCGGGTTATATCCCTGGCCCGCCACCCCCGCAGAACCTCGCAACAAGCCAGATGACACCCCCCACTCCATGATGGCCTCCATTTTCCACATCCGGACTTCCCCCCCACAAGTGGCCATGCGGTTCATCAATAAATGCTGGATTTAGAGATAACTACAAGAGTATGCTACCCGCACAGCAGAGCCTGGCAAGCTACCTGTGTCGTATTTGATACGCCAAATACCAGTAACAATTATAGACCTCATTCCCATGACCTGGTGGAGTGGTTTGAGGCTCTTTATATTCCTGAAGCAAGCAGGTGCCTTTGGGCTCTACTTGCATGAGACAGGACATATGGAGATGTTACTGGTGCCCACTCGAGCAAATCGATGATGAACAAGAAGACAGTGATACAGTGATACTATTAAAATTAGTTTTTGCAAGTTTAACTTTCAGTTTCTCATTGAAACCTAAATCATTGAGAAATTTCTAAAATGTGTAATTTCCTCTGGGATACAGTTTAAATAATATAAGAAGACTGCATTTAAAAATTTTAAAACACTACAAAATTTGGTAGAATAATTGTATGCAATATATATTGGACACAACAAATTAATAAGGAATGAAAAAATGTCTATCCAAGGAAAATATTAAGATACATGTACCTAAGTATTTTCATGTGATCTGAATTACTAATATATGCTAAGTCTTTGAAAATAATTTTGCTTCAACCCTAATTTTACTAAGGGAATATTGTGTATATAAAATACACTTATTTATGCTTATTTAAATAATAAATTTTAGAATCATTAATCATTTTAAAATAAGAAATCCTCTCAATCATATATTTTTAAAAAAGTGAAGTTTTTAGCTGAATAATTTTACATATATTTAATTTGTGGTTACATACTCCTGCAATGTAGTCACTTTCTGTTATCATTATGTCCTTAGTTTCTCTTAATACAATTACTTAAAATAAATCAAAACTGTCTTGATAAAAGCATGTACCTTCTTGACTATAACACTAATTCAATAAGTTATAACTCATCAATCAATCAAATAAATGGAAAGTCTACCCTGATAATATGGAACTTCACATTAATTCATTTAGATTTTTTCAAAAAATAAAATATCACAAAACTCCAATTTTCTATCACATAATTGAAGCCAAAGGATACCAATATGTTTTTTATTTATAATATAATTTCACTATTATATTGTGTTAATGTGGGCTAAATATGGCAAGGAGTTCATAACTAAAGCTTGCTAAGAAAATGACTTATTACCTTTTAAATTCACTGAGAATCAACATAGCTATTATAAATAGATACATGCACTTGGTTTTATATCTATTGGACACAACATGCACTTGGTTTAATATATCATTCTTCATAAAGGTTACACAATTTTTCATTCTTACTCAGCAGACCAGCCTATCACAGCCCGCCTTGTGCGGCGGCCGCAGTTCATCAATAAACGCTGGATTTAGAGATGACTACAAGAGTATGCTACCCGCACGGCAGAGCCTGGCAAGCTACCCGTGTCGTATTTGACATGCCAAATACCAGTAACAATTATAGATCTCATTCCCACTACCTGATGGAATGGTTTGAGGCGCTTTATGTTCCTGGAGCAAGCAGGTGCCCTTGCGCTCTACTTGCATGAGACAGGACATATGGAGACGTTACTGGTGCCCGCTCGAGCCAATCGATGATCAACAGAAGATAGTGATACCACAGGGCACCAGACGTTTACTTCTCCACCTCTTCATCTGTACTTGTTTACAATATTTTTTTGTCTTAGGGTATTTTCACTCAGGTAAGGTGATACTGTGGTTTCATTCATATATGCATAATAGAGAGAATGAAAAATTGTTTACCCTACATTTGTGGGTCTTTATCACCTTTGAGAAAGTATCTTTACAGATACTTTTCACACTTAATTTTTTTTACCTGCTTTGATATTGTGGAATTATGCTTTTATATGTTCTGATATGAATCTTTGTTAGACAGATGGTGTATAAGAATTGCTACTAAAATATTTTTTTATTTTTCCCATGTAAAATAAGCTTCTTTTGCCATGTAAAATGCATTTTTAATTGTCTAGGGTCTGTATGTCCTTCTCTCTTTACCCCTCTAGCACAAAGTGGCTGTTATTTGAGTATAGATATTCATAGCAATAATGCATGAGTCTGTAGTATTGCAGTTTCAATAATGCTTCTATCTGCTTGGTTTGGGGGCTACACCTTGCAGTGCTAAGGGTTACCCCTGGCTCTGCTGTCAGGAAATATTCCATGTGGAGCTCCGGGAACGTATGAGATGCTGGGGATTGGCTCTGGTTGACAGCAGGTCAGGCAATTGCCATACTCACTGTCCCAGCACTCCGGGTCTTTTCTCATTTACTTAGATTTTCTTTTTTGATGGGGAACATAGTGAGCATCAATTTATTGGCTCTTTTATAAAAAATCACTCATTATTTTGAAGTAATGCATTTAATGATTCACTTTACATTGAATGACAGGTATAAGCATAGACTAGATATAAACATAACTTGTGCAAGTACAATGCTAAAAATCACATTATCAGATATAATAAGCAAAATAAATTTGTCATATATATGGTCAAGGCATATTTATAATTATATTTATATAAGGTATATATATATATAGATATATAAGAACTATGCATATAATACATGATGTAATAATTTTAAGTGTATTGCTTATTAAGATTTTATATTTTACTGAATTAGAAAATACTTTTAAAACCAAGTTAAAACTTGTTTTTGATTTAATTTTTCTGTAATTGTACCTACATTCTACTTGATAAAATAATTGATCCAGGGATAATACTTCTATACCTCGTATTTTTTCTGAGTCATTTACATATCTTTCTGAATCTTTTCACTTTTATTACTTAGAATATTCATTTATCTCAAGTTCCATCACTAATATTAAAACATATTTCCAGATCTCAGAATGTATGTCAATTGATAAATAACTTTTTTAAGTAAAATTAATCTGTTGGAAGGTGACATCGATATCCTGACAAAAATAAACATTTATTCACCGAAACAAATTAATTACATTAATTTATAATACTATTATAATAGTAATAGACCTGGATAAAAGATTCAATAGATCTATTATTTGGATAAAGAAAATTATATAACAAATAAAAATATTTTAAGAAAAATGTTAAAAATATTTATCTTTCTTTTAAAATAATAAAATCAAAATAGGGTTGCATGTAATTTACTGCTAGAGATATTCAGAATAAGAATAAAAATACCAAAATGTAATCTCTACATACAAGTTCATGTCAGTTTTAAAAGACATTCACATGTATTGTTATTATAATAAATGAAGGAAAAGTTATTTTGAGACGCATACATTTTTTTTCAATTTTTATTTTTATTTTATTATTTTTTAAAATTTTTTATTATACCACCGTGAGACATACAATTACAAAGGTGTTCACAACTGGTTCTTGGTAATACAGTATTCCAGCACCCATCCCTCCACCAGTGCCCCATTTCCTCCACAGTGTACCCCACCCCCTCTCACCCACTCCCAGGCTGCCTCAACAGCAGGTAGCCCTGTTTCCTCTCTTTCTCTCTGTCTCTCTCTGTCTCTGCATCTCTCTCCCTATTCTTTTACACATTGTGGCTAGCCCTGCATTATTTAGCGTTTAAAACTTAAGTCTCTTTGTGTATATTCATGGTGAGTTTTTCTCTGCCATTACCATTTCACACATTGAGTAAAACACTGGTATCTATTTATATCCTATTAATGAATGCAGTCATTCTATATCTGTCCTTTTCCTTCTGACTAATTTCACTCAGCATGATAGTCTCCATGTCCATCCATTTGCAGGTAAATTTATTAATTTCATCTTTTTCTGACAGCTGCATAGTATTCCATAGTGTAGATGAACCACAGTTTCTTTAGCCCGTCCTCTGTTCTTGGGCATTTAGGTTGTTTCCAGATTCTAGCTATAGTAAATAGCTAAGAGATGAATAAAGAAGTACAGATAGTGTTTCTGCTATGTGTTTTTCGGTCTCTCGGGTATATTCCCAGGAGTGCTATTGCTGGATCAAATGGGAGTTCAATGTCTAGTTTTCGGAGGAATGCCCAAATTGTTTTCCAAAAGGGCTGGACCAGTCGGCACTCCCACCAACAGTGGATGAGAGTCCCTTTTTCCCCACATCCACGCCAGCACCGGTTGTTCTTGCTGTTTTGGATGTGTGCCAGTCTCTGTGGTGTGAGATGGTACCTCATTGTTGTTTTGATTTGCATCTCCCTGATGATTAAAGATGAAGAGCACTTTTCATATGCCTTTTGGCCATTCAAATTTCTTCTTTTTGGAAGCTTCTGTTCATTTATTCTCCCCATTTTTTGATGGGGTTGGCTGTTGTTTTCTTGTGAAGGGCTACCAGTGCCTGATATATCCTGGATATGAACCCCTTGTCAGATGGGTATTGGGTGAATATCCTTTCCCACTCTGTGGATGAGACAAAGACATTTATATGGAACTATATGTTCCAAATTGATACATTATAAACTAGTAGTAAATAAATTGCACTTAGTTTTTTTAATAAAAGAATAATAGAGAAAAATACTAGATATTTCAGATGTTTGAGCCTATCCCAAAATTGTCAAGACTGGATAAAGAGCTGGTACAATTAGAACAAGTAGAATTATGACATAAATACTTATATAAAATAGAATAAACAGAATATAAAACTTAAATATATGCATAAACAATGTGCAAATCAAGAACAGTTGAAAGATAGGAGAATTAATGTCTAATTTAATAACTTCATTTGAGATCATAAACAATTGCTTAAAAATCAGCTGTTATAGGCCATAGCAATGTACACCTGCTAGAGCATTTTCCTTTCATTCTGTAAACCCAGGTTTGATCTCTGGCACTCTGTATTGTTCCCTGAAGCTCCATGAGTGATTCCTGATGCAGAGACAAGAGGAAGTCCTAACCACCATCAGGCGTGGTCCTAAAAAGCAAAATCAGCCAATCTATCATTTAACTATGTACATATGTATCTATGTACCTATCATCTATGTATCTATGAATCTATCTATATATCTACATATCTATGCATCTATGCATCTATGTATCTATGCATCTATGCATCTATGTATCTATGCATCTATCTATCTATCTATCTATCTATCTATCTATCTATCTATCTATCTATCTATCTATCTATCTATCTATCTATCTATCTATCTATCTATCTATCTATCTATCTATCTATCTATCTATCTATCTATCTATCTATCTATCTATCTATCTATCTATCTATCTATCTATCTATCTATCTATCTATCTATCTATCTATCTATCTATCTATCTATCTATCTGTCTATCTGTCTATCTGTCTGTCTGTCTGTCTGTCTGTCTGTCTGTCTGTCTATCTATCTATCTATCTATCTATCTATCTATCTATCTATCATCGTTATGATTATATGCATCTGTTTCCATATATTTATTTCTATATAAGTGAATATATTTATGATCTTTGTTGATAGCATGTATATATATATATATCAAACTTTTGCTAGATACCTCAAAGTCCAGTTTCTAGGTACACTTGAATTATCCATTCTGAGAGGAAAACTTATTAGTAATTATCTCTATGTTTTACATTTTTAACATTGAAATTTTTTAGGTTTTATTATTTACAAATGCTTAATGTTTATATTTAATGAGACACACGGCAGAGATCAGGACAGTTCTGCTCAAATATAAAGCCTAGCAATGGAGAAGATCAAACATGGGTCAACTATGTGCAAAGCAAGCACCTTACCTGATGTTCTATTTACCCAAACTATGAATGCTTGTGAGGATATGAGAGGACAATTTTGCTACATAATAACCACCAGAGAACCATAGAAAAAATGGATTCTCACAATAAAACTATTTTATTTGTTCCTGACACAGTCTATCTAACATATAGTTAAATGTAGGTGTATAGATATCACTTGTATTACTCGTATCACTTGTCTTCCCGTTGTTCATCAATTTGCTTCAGCGGGCACCAGTAACATCTCCATACGTCCTGTCACATGCTATTGTAGCTTAAGGGCATGTGCTTGCTCCAGGAACATGAAGAGCCTCAAACCATTCCTTCAGGTCATGGGGATGAGGTCTATAATTGTTACTGGTTTTGGGCATATCAAGTATGAAAAGGGTAGTTTGCCAGGCTCTGCTGTGGGATACTCATGTAGTAAGCAGCCTCTCATCTACAAGATATATCTATAGATATGTGTTAAGGATTTGTTGTGTAAGAATGTCCTAATATCAGAATCATCTCTTCTCATTGATATATTTTTTTTTTTTTTTTTGCTTTTTTGGGTCACACCCGGCGATGCTCAGGGGTTACTCCTGGCTCTGCGCTCAGGAATTACTCCTGGCGATGCTTGGGGACCATATGGGATGTCGGGGATCGAACCCGGGCCGGCATAAGCCGGCCGCGGGCAAGGCAGGCGCCCTACCCGCTGGGCTATTGCTCCGGCCCCCTACATTGATTTTTTTTATTCTAAGGATATATTACTAAAATAATCTGTAATACCCATTTTTATTAGCTTAAATTTATCTTCACTGTATCACTGTATCACTGTCTTCCCATTCATCATCGATTTGCTCGAGCGGGCACCAGTAACATCTTCATATGTCCTTTCTCATGCAAGTAGAGCCCAAGGGCACCTGCTTGCTCCAGGAACATAAAGAGCCTCAAACCATTCCATCAGGTCATGGGAATGAGTTCTGCTCACTTTGAAAGAAAACATAATGACATAAGATGGTTTTCTTTTTTGTAATTTCTTAATTGTTTTGGGAGAAAAATTCAGGTTTCAGATGCTTTGACATCTGCAAGATAAACAGACTTATCTTGCAGATAAATAGGTAAATTATCTATTAAAATTGATAAATTACCTTGCAAGATAAATAAATTTATCTTGCAGATGTCAAAGCATCTGAAATCTGAATTTTTCTCCTAAAACAATTAAGAAATTACAAAAAAGAAAACCATCCTATATCATTATGTTTTCTTTTCAAGGCGAGCATTCTCGTCACACAGTCTCTACTTCCAAGCTGGGCCTACTTGCTGGAGGCTGAAACTAGGCTTCCTATATATAAACACAAGCTCCAACTGTTTTAGTTATCTTTCTGACCATCAACTGTATTTCGCTATACGACAAGGGATCATACTGAAGTAATTTTTATAATGAAACTTTTGAAACAGATACTGAAGAAGAGAATACCAATAGATTTTTGTGTATTCCCAAAATTTAGGTTCAAGAGAACATTCTAGAGGAAGTTACACTTCCAGTTACATAACCGTTAAGGAAAACATGCCCTATAACTTGTTTTTTGCTTTTTTTTTTTTTGTTTAGTCACACCTGGCGATGCTCAGGGGTTACTCCTGGCTCTGCACCCAGGAATTCCTCCTGGTAGTGCTTGGAGGACCATTTGGGGTGCTGGGGATAGAACCTGGGTTAGCCACGTGCAAGGCAAATGCTCTACATGCTGTACTATAGCTCTGGCTCCCCATTTTTTACTATTAATAGAATCAGAAGCATGAAGATAATATTAACAACCAATGTTATTGATAGAACCAGAAATCAGATGACAGTTAAAACTTTTGTACATATTACATTTCTAAATTAAATTACTAAAGTAATTTGCTTTAAAACTCCAACATATATTTTAAATGAGGTTTTTAAAATTTGCATTTCAGTCTTATCATGAAATTATTTTGTAGCTAGAACTCAATAAACTCAAAGTGAAAAATAACAGAGAATTAAATATCCATCATAGCATTAATATGTGTTTACAAATTATCTGAAGTTCAAATTGAGGGCATGACTTAGACATTTAACTTGAATTGTCTACTTGGAATTATGCAAAATTGCATAAATTCATCACCAATTGCAAAAAGCTCCCTCTGTTTTGCTAAAGAAAATACTGTAGGCTATGAAGTGTTTTCTTTTTAATTTACATAAGCAGCACAAAATGTATGTTTAAATGTGTGTTAGTTAACTAAAAAATGCAGTCCCTATGTCCCTTGTTCTTAAGGATAAATCACTTGTATCACTTGTATCACTTGTCCTGTTGTCCATCTATTTGCTCCAGCTGGCTCCAGTAACATCTCCATATGTCCTGTCACTATGAGATAGCCCAAGGGCATCTGCTTGCTCCAGGGACATAAAGAGCCTCAAACCATTCCTCTAGGTCATGGGAATGAGGTCCATAATTGTTACTGGTTTTTGGCATTTCAAATACCACATGGGTAGCTTGCCAGGTTCTGCTGTGCGCATGGGATACTTTTGTAGTAGCCTCTCATCTTAAGCATTTATTGATAAACCACAATGGGTAGAGTTCGACTTTTTACTTTTCAGCTTTAAGGATAAAATTGAACATTTATTTGAAAACCTTCTTGAAAGAAATCAAATCCATAAATTCAGTCAATAGTTTGAGTTCCTGAGAAAAAGAAAAATCCAGAAGATATCAGAACAGAAAATCCAAAATAATATAGCCAAATGCAAACTTTATCAGCCTGCTTATTGATAGACAACTCAAAACTTTGGTATCTCTATGGGAAAGTGCAATATACATATGCCCTACTTGATACAGTCAACTTGAACTTCCTTGTGCTGAACCAGCACTATTGCAACAACAACAACAACAACAACAACAACAACAACAAAAGATGAAGCAGAAATGAATTAGTTTAACCTCTTGCATCTTTTCCTCCAAAAATCCAGATCCACACCAGGTAGTGCATAGGCAAGAGGCAATTATGTTTATAGAACAAATATTCTAATCATAATTGAATGAAGGCCCAGATTAGTGTAACAATATAAAACCCATTGTAGATATTGGTGGCTACTTACACAGAAGTTTTATTATGATAAGCTTTTATACCTTTACATTATACTTTGACATATTTCAATTTATTCAAGAACGAATTAAATTTACATATATGCAAGCAACTCATGTTTGTATAACAGCTTATAACTGTCTATTTGGAAAGCACCATATAGTTTAATCATTATTGAACAAAGTTAAAAGGATTAGTTAACAGAGAATATAAATCAGCAATTTTATTAGAGCATGAAATTAAGTACTTAATGTAGAAGATAAAAGTCCCAAGAGTATAAAAAGTATGCTATTGACATATCAGATCATTCAGTATAAGTGATTAGTAGTTGCATTTATATAAATAGATGTAAGTGTCTGGTGATATTAAGTGCATACACCAAATAATCCCATTAAAATTTTAAATGGTTTGAGCTTATATTCATTTAACAGCTCAATTGCATATTCCTGTTTATATAAAACACCCAGGTTGAATTTTCATAATCAGGGGAAATGAGGAATTGAGATAATTATCCCAATAACTTAGACTAAAAAGTTACACTTGGGTCCCAAGAAATTGGAAAACAGGAACAATTTATACTTTGATTTAGAGAAGTAATATTCTATGCTAGTTTCCAAATTAAGGTGATCGACTCCATTGACTCAGATGTTTTCACAGAAACCTCAGTAGAGAGTAAGAAAAAAGTAATCTTCAGAGCAGACATACTGTGGAATGGGCAATTATTAAATGATTTGGGAATAAATATATACTTTAATTCTGTATGTAACACTATATAATTCCATCTTTCATCTGAAAATGTCTAACAGCATGACACACTAAGCATTTATAGAATACCAGATAAAATGGGATACATGAACATTAAATAAATATGCTAAAACATTTTAACCATTCATTTTTCTGATTAGATAATTGCATATTCTTTAAATGTTGTTTATTTCTGATAATATTTTTTGTTTGTCACCACATCTTGCTCAGGGCTTAATCCTGGATCTATGCTCAAGGGTCACTTCTGGCTGAGAGGACTCAAGGTCCCTTACAGATCATTAGATTGAACTAGTTAGCTCTGTACAACAGCCTATCCTAGGGACCATCTGTCCAGCCCCAACAGTATATTCTTAATACCTTACACTGTTATTTACTAATTTATCAACTTTTCACTGTATCATTGTCTGTCTTCCCATATATCATGGATTTACTCAATCGGCACTAGTAACATCTCAATATGTCAGTCCTGTCACATGTGAGATTGCCCAAGGGCATCTGCCTGCTCCAGGAACATAAAGTGTCTCAAACCATTCCATCAAGTCATGGAAATGAGGTCCATAATTGTTACTGGTATTTGGCATGTCAAATATGACACGGGTAGCTTGCCAGGCTCTGCCATGTGGGTGGGATTCTCTTGTAGTCACGTCAAAACTAGAGCATTTGTTGATGTACTGCGCTGCCGCAAAATGGCCGTGCAAGCCGGACTGTGATCAGCTCTTCTGCTGGGTGGAGCTCTGAGGAGAGGGGAGTAAGGATGTGGAAAATGGCAGCCCTCATGGTATGGGGGGTTCCTCTGGCTTCTTGAGAGGTTCTGATGGAGTGGTGGGCCAGGGCTGGAAGCAGCCATCACTCCCAGATGCCTCTTAATCAGGTAGGTACAGGAAGAGCAAATAGCAGCTCTGCCCCTTGTGTGTGAGCCTCTGGATCAACTTTTAACAATATCAAATAATACTTTTCGATTAATTCACTTATTCTATTCACTTAGAAACATTTTCATTGGGTGGTCCACAATCAGCACTGCACATGACTCACACCTGGCTCAATACTATGGAATTTACTCCATAAGTACTCTGGAAACTGTATGCAGTGCTGGAGAACTAACCAGAGTGGACTTAATGCACGGCAAGTGCCTTAACCCTATACTATCATTACAGGCCCAGCTGGAATTTAATAAAAGATATCCTGTTTCCTATATTTATTGTTTCTCCCAAGTTTTCAGGACAGTGTCTACCACATAGATGTAGTCAACACATATTTATGAAATAAAATTTACATTTTTTCTTTTCTTTTCACTGTCCCAAATAGTTCTCAGGAGGTTCAGGAGTGTCTCCTAAAGATTCTGAATCATCTGGGTGAGTGCCTCAATGCAAAGGCACAGGGACTGAATGCAAGGTCCAAGGGCAATGCACGGGCATTCAACGGTAACTGCACAGTTATAAGTGTTGCTCAAAGCCCTGCAGTGCTGGAGATACCCTCTGTCATCACTGCCTTGCTCCAGGGCCACACTCATTGATGCCAAGGTACCTCGAGTGTGGCATCGTGTGATGTTCAGGGGTTCACAGGGTAACAAGGCTTGAATGGGGTCAGTCGCATGCAAGGCTCTTCACCTCGGTATTATATCATTGGTACCAAGGTTTTCTACTTTTAATCAAGTTCCAGTACTTTAATTTCGATTCTTTGTCATACATTCAAAACACACAGCAGTGCAAATAGAATAAATATTGGCTTAGCCACAATTTCACTTAATTAATAAAATATTGCTAGGATTTTTTATGCTACTTGACTGCACTTCCAAACTGCATCGCATTCCTTATATCTCAGTTTAAGTCTACTTTCTACACTTCATTAGCATCTTTTATGTTTTTACACATCTTTGACTTTTGTAATTTTGTTTTATTTTTTCTTGTATTGTGTTTTCTCCCCTAGGTTTTGTTTATTTAATTCAATGCAACTTTTTCCTCTGTGAAGACTCTCTATGGAATATGTAAGCAAAGTAGAATCTCTTTTGACTTTATTTTATTCCCCAAATTATGTTATAACGATCCTGATAAATACATCTGTGCCTTTTGTATGATTATTTATGCAACTTCTATTATTTAATAAGAACTTTAGCATTTTTAAATATCAGAAGGTTTTTTTTTCCATTTACGAACACAAATATTGCTATTCTGTAAGTGATCTTACAGAATCTATGAGAAAATTGTGTCTGAGAGAGAACAGAGTGAAAGTTGCTTGTCTTTCCTGCAACTGGCTCTGGATCAATCCCTGGCATGACATATGGTCCCCAACCCTCACCAGATTGTAGAGACAGCAGTAAACCCTAAGTATTGTCAGGTGTGTGCAAAAACAAACACACCAAAAACATGTATCAGAAAATTTATATGAGATTTATTCCTAGGAGATGAAATATTGTGAATGTTTGCATGTTGTTTGCCCATTCGATCTTTATAAAAATCCTGTGTACTGTATGCATCAATATATGTGAAAATCACAAAGCCAGGAAAAATGGAATTCAAATAGTAGTGTCAGTTACTAGTCAAGATAAATTACTGAATTTTACATAATTTTTCATATTTAAAGTACACTAATAGAGTACAAAAAATCAAAAAATCTAACTTGTATATAATATACCTAAATAACAAAAAGAGAAAACAAATAACAAAAGTAATGTGGCATGCTAGACTTTTAATTTTCAACAGCCAGTGACAGAGCTAAAGTCATCTGATTGACAGACACTATAAGGCTTGCTTTATTGTATGGTCAGGGTAAGTATACTTACCAGAGCAACAGTACAGCTAGGGGAATGTTTGCCTTCCTGGGGGCCTATCCAATTTCAAATCCCAGCTTCTCATATGGTCTCCAGAACACTGTCAGGAGTAATTTCTGAGTTCTTAGCAAGGACTAATCCCTGAGCATCATTTGGTATGACTCAGAAAGCAAATAATAATAATAATGATAACAATATACACTGTTTTATATATATACACACACATATAAACATTTAGATGGCACTGTAACACAATCAGATGAAATTTACATCAGAAGTAAACAAGACTGGTGTGAACTACTGAAAAATAAAACAGAAGATGAATGATAATCACTGTCATAAAATAATATACTTCCTAATATAGCTGTATCACTGTATCACTGTCTTCCCGTTCATCTTCGATTTGCTCGAGCGGGCACCAGTAACACCTCCATATGACCTGTCTCATGCAAATAGAGCCCAAGGGAACCTGCTTGCATCAGGAACATAAAGAGCCTCAAACCATTCCATCAGGTCATGGGAATGAGGTCTATAATTGTTACTGGTATCTGGCATATCAAATAAGACACTGGTAGCTTGCCAGGCTCTGCCGTGCGGGTAGCATACTCTTGTAGTCATCTCTAAATTCAGCATTTATTGATGAACCGCAGAGCCGCTTGCCGGGCTGTGATAGCCTGGCCTGCTGGGTAGAGTTCTGATGAGGGGGAGTCCGGATGTGGAAAATGGAGGTCCTCATGGAGTGGGAGGTCGTCTGGCTTGTTGTGAGGCTCTGCTGGGGTGGTGGGCCAGGGCTAGAACCTGCCATCCCTCCCGGGCACCTCATTAGCCGCTGGGCACAGTGAGAGCCAGTAGCAGCTCTGCTCCATGTCTGTCTCTGGATCAGCATACCTGGGCCGGATTCATAGCTGTATATATATATATATATATATATATATATAAAATTAAAATGTCCTAAAATAACCTCTGAAGCAAAATTTCTTAAAGTCAGAGATTGTTATTTTATGAGTTTTCTATTACTCTGCGAGTAATTCATAAAGGGGTGGGGGTATTTTAAAGTACACTATTACAATTACAGTACACTATTACACTATTAAAGTACACTATAAAAGTACACTATTACAATTAAAGTATCATTATTGCAATTTAATTGTTAATCTTCTGTGTTGACTAGCAGTTTAGAATTAGGATAACCTTAATTCCATAACCTGTCTGATTCGCATGGCACCTACACATTGTTTCCAGAAATCAAGACACCAGGTACCTCATCATTCCTTTTTGGTTCTTCACCAACCTTCTAACTCATTTTTCACTAGCCGTAATAAACTTGGCATATATTTCTGATTATTATTCAAAATAAACTTGTCTTTATTTTCTCTATGTGTGAGGAAAGATTCCTCTAACAATTAGTCACTTAATAATATTTAACAATTTCATATTATCATCAGATAAAACTATTAATTATATAACGCTGTCACTTCTATTCAGTGTGCATAACTTCCTTCATCAAAGATTCCTTAATGTTTTTATTTTATTGCTATTACTTGGAATAAAGCATTACAATATCAGCATCATTCATAAAATTAAGCAAAACTAGATTAGGGATATAACTAAACACGTGCTTTGCAAGAGATTCCCTCTATTCACTTCCATGCACCACCACAAAAAATGTAAAACTAAATTCTTGGCGTTTACCAAAAAGAAGAAAATATTTCTGCCACGAGAGTGGTACAGAATATTTTTCGTACATTGATTACTGAAATATTTATGTTTTATCTCACAATATTTAACTAAGGAGACATTAAATTTATTTATTAAAAATGCTAGTTGAACATCGCTTATACTTGCCCCTTTAAAATGCTTTTAGTAGAATTCTCTTAAATTGACCATATTCTGATGTTCTAAGGCAAGCTCCTCATTGGTTTTGTTCCTCTTGCAATGCACGGCACAATAATATTAAGCTTAATTTATTTATTATGACTAAATCTACATTTAGTATTTTTGGTTTATTATTTTACAATAGCATATAACACATGAGTACCATTTTAAATAAATCATAGAAGAACTGAGCATGTTTTCTAAATTCTGAAAATACAAATAAAATGAATACGACTTTTTAGAGATCAGTGAAACAGGAATAAAATATTTACCTCACCAGGTCTCATTTGATAACCAAGAGAAAGCATTGATGATGATTTGGGCATGATAAAAAGTTATAGCAAAATAAATGCAGCATGCTACTTCATCAATAAATATTTAGAATGTGATGAGGGAAATGTACCTTTTTATGTTTTAAGAAATACTAAAAATATAACAAATTTGTTACTAACCTCATGTTTATATTGAAAGGGAAAATAAAGCGTTTATATAAAAACATTCATATAAAAACATTTATATAAAAAGTGTAACAAAAGCAAGAGACAATAAGTCTATTCATCTGTCTCCTACACCACATGTCAGGATTGGTACTAGGGCTCCCTGTACACAGTAAGGCATTTGATCCCTGCAAAAAAATCTGGGGCAATGGAGCATTTTATTTCATTTTTAAAAAATGAAAGGCAGTAGACTTGAGGAAAATGCTTTAGCTTTTGAGAAAATATCAATATAAAATCATCATGCCTTAATGTGCTACTCTACTTTCAATTTGACATTGAAAAGTGTATTTTATTTCTAATTAGATGATTGCTATCAGTGAACTTTGTCCTTATTTTCTAGAAAACTATTGGAGGAAATATATGCAATATATGCATGAGAAAAAGAATGCTTTCCAGGGTCATAAAGGGGTTATACTGACAAAAATATAAGCAGACATTCTTTTTTGGTGATATTTTGCATGATTTAATTTATTTCAATATTCAGATAAAAAGGAATTATTTTACATAGAATTTGGCCCACTAAGACTAGTAGAATCTAGATCTTTCAGAAGTTGGGCAAGCAAAGAAAATTGTTTTGAAATTTGGAGCTTGTCGTTTTGACCTCTCCTTTGCATCATAGTTTGCTATTAAATTACTGACATTTAAACCTGATGGGTTCATCATTGCATCTTACTCATACACATTTTAATTTGGATTCTCTGGATGTAATCAATTATCTTAAACTGAAATAAATAATAGATATGAGAACTTAGAACAAAAATACAAATGAATTATAATATAATTTATATCAATTATGTTCAAGCCCAGAATTTGTAAATAAATTACTATGATACATCTTATTGCTTTACTCTTTGATATAACAACATAATTCTAAATTAATTATGCACTGAACTACTTTGAAAGCATTGGTGACTATTCACTTTACATCTAATAAACGATGATGTCTTGATAAAATTATACATTTAATTTATCTGTTCATATCCGAATTGTTGCCTTTTCCTAGTTGTAGTGACATTGGTTTGTTTAACCCAGAACAAGGTAGTTATGAAGATGTTTTGAAATAGTGACAAAGTATAACTCAAACATAAAAGGGTTTACCTCATATTGTAATAAAATCTTTTAAAATAAGAACTTTTGTATCTAATTCACTTTCTGAATTGAGTTTTAGCCTTTATAATTTCACAGTTTAAATTATTTCTGTGGAATTATATCCATTATATGATATAAAATGCATATTATATAGCATATATTTATATAGTTTATATATCTATATATATATGTAAAGGATATTTTATCAGTACTAAACAGTACTAAACTGTACTTATTTTAAAGACGCAATATATTTCGAATATGAAAATTATGTCTTAATGAACTGATAGCTATAAAACAGTGTGAAATAGAAACTAAACTGTGAAAGAAAATATAAACTGCAACCTATGGCAAGGATTGTAAATATGATTTAAGATATAATTTCTGGTACAAATATAGTCACCCAAACTATTATATGTTGCAAATAAAATATAGTTGAGACATTATTAAATTTTGCTATTTTTAAGTAAAAAAATCGTTATCTACAATTTGTATGAACAGCTTGTTTACTATAGTAAACTATTCTTTTAAATCAAATATCAAACTATTTGTATTCTCAGGGAGTGTCCTGAGTATATTTCTATAATTATTTTCGTCCTCTGCTGCTCATTTTCAAAACTCTTCCTTGGCTTTCTGTTACTTCAGCCTCTCAGAACTGTGATTTATTTCGTTTTTACACTGCAGAGTTGTTGTACTCAGTTTGGGTTCCTTTTCCTGAGTAAAATTATATGTTACACTATGCATACTATGTTTCATTAGTACCCACTTTAAGAGATATGACATTTTAAAATAAATTTTACATCTGAAATATCTTTTGACTCATAAATATTTCAAAGCTGTAACTTACCATATGTTCACCAATATTCATATTAATATGCAATACCACTCTGTAGCACAAAGGAATAAAATTTTGTGAAATACATAGTCTACTTAAAGGTTAGTTATTTTACTTAGCAAACAGTCAAAAATCAATATGCAGTATATGACTATGTACATATATTAATGAGCTCTATAAACAACAACTAACTGCTCGATGCAAACTTCTAAACTTACAAGGTACAATGAGGGAAAAAATATGGGTAGAATTATGCAGCATAATATTTATTAGATATACAACAATGACTTTGGTATGTACATCTGTACCAAAACTGATAAATACAAACATTAAATTAATTCAATTAAACTCGCGTTAAACAGCATTTAAGGAATAAAATGTCAAGATTAATAATTGCTTATTTAATTGTTTTAATCTAGAAATGATTTAGAACACTAACAAGATATAAGACTACATCATGAAACTGTATCAAAGTGAATTGTTACTTTACTTTTCTGACTCTCATAAGAGAATAACAATACAGGCATTGTTGTTCTACAAGACAGATATTGATTGAATAAAAACATTGCATTGAGTTTTTGTCTGATATTTGTGAGTCATCATTTTGAATATTTTATCATGATGTCATATTTTAATATTTTCTTATTCTGGGGGCTACACTGAAAAGTTCTCAGTGCTTGCTACTGGCTCCTTGCTTAGGAATCACTTTTGCCAGTGTTCCTCAAGAGAACACAAGTGCCAGGGACTTCTGCTCAGTTGGAAGATGGTAGGCAAACAACTTAACCCCTGGACTATCTCTGGGGCTACTATCACCTGGTCTTGACCAACCTTTTATTTCTTTAGAAAATGGATTTGTATTCTCCAATATTATACATGAACATATATATATTTGTATAGGATATAATATTGAATATATAATTATATAAATTGTAATATTATATAATTATGCTATATTAAATAATAGATACATTAAAACAAGCACAAATTATAGGACTATAATTGAATATGAATAAATTTCATCAATTTTGCAAGAAGGTCTTTGAAATGAATGGAAAATTTGCGATGTACAGTGGTGATGTCACAGGGAACTTGGTAAAAGAAGATGCAAGTCCTGCATTGGAAATTACAATTAAATGAATGCTAAGAAAAAAAATCTATTGGTTTTATTGACCTATAAAATTTGCACAATGCCAAAGTTGAATGATTTTGCTGAGTACAAAAGATAACATATACAAAATTATATTGATAAACTATTATCACCATTATCTCTATTGATTGTTATACGCAGAGAGCAAAGACTCTAACCTCATCCACACGTCAACATGCTGCTTCTTGTAGTTTGAATTGAAATTTCACTGCATCTTTTCCCCATACTGGATAAAGGTAGTGCTAATACACGCTCAGTATATTTATTTTTTTTTACATTTGTATTTAGTAGTTAAACCCATTGCTCTCTTGCCCCTCGAGGTGTTGCAGGTGTGGCTGCGGTGTCCAGCTGCATCATCAGATGGCAGACAGGAGACAGGCTTGTCTACACCCTGGGCTCGACCCTGTGGACCCGGAATAGTTGATGGTCTGATATAGAAAAAGACTTTGTCCCCTTGGATGAACCCAGAGCCACGGCAGAGCCTAGCGAGCTACCCATGGTGTATTTGATATGCCTAAAACTTTAACAATAATGGACCTCATTCCCAACGAATGGAGGCATTACTGGCACCTGCTCGAGCAAATCGAGTAAGAAAAGTGACAGTGACAAGTGACAAACTCATTGCTCTACAGGCACGCTTTGTTGTAATTTTCTTATCATATGATGTATCAGTTCCTATTTCATTGTTTTATTGTTCTTGCATTTTGTCCACTCTAGTCAGTGCTCAGAGATCTACGCCCAGTTCCTAATTGAGTCCAGAGGTACTCTGGAATGAATCCAGAGGTACTCTGGGGTTTATGAGATGCTGAGGGTTAAACCTGAGGATCCTACATCGATATCCCTTTGACCTATTGTCCTGACCTCTTATAATTGTTTTTAAATTACAGGATGTAATAGAATAATGAAGTCTATCTTTTAAAACTATGCTTTAATTTGATACTAGAATCATCAAAGTACTCATACTAAAAAAGAGAACAAACAAAATAATCTACTGGGATGATTGAGTCTTGCAAATATATGCTAAAGCAAAAGTATAATTAATTCATGCATTCATGCATTACATAAGAAATGTTTCATTGCTCAATAAATTCTCTCTTTAGTGATCTAAATGTCCATAGCCACGTATGTATGTAAATTGTATGCTAGTATCTATCTATCTATCTATCTATCTATCTATCTATCTATCTATCTATCTATCTATCTATCTATCTATCTATCTATCTATCTATCTATCTATCTATCTATCTATCTATCTATCTATCTATCTATCTGTCTATCTGTCTATCTGTCTATCTGTCTGTCTGTCTGTCTGTCTGTCTGTATGTCTGTCAGTCTATCTATCTATCTGTCTATCTGTCTATCTGTCTATCTGTCTATCTGTCTATCTGTCTATCTGTCTGTCTTTCTGTCTGTCTATCTATCTATCTATCTATCTATCTATCTATCTATCTATCTATCTATCTATCTATCTATCTATCTATCTATCTATCTATCTATCTATCTATCTATCTATCTATCTATCTATCTATCTGTCTGTCTGTCTGTCTGTCTGTCTGTCTGTCTGTCTGTCTGTCTGTCTGTCTGTCTGTCTGTCTGTCTGTCTATCTATCTATCTATCTATCTATCTATCTATCTATCTATCTATCTATCTATCTATCTATCTGTCTGTCTGTCTGTCTGTCTGTCTGTCTGTCTGTCTGTCTGTCTGTCTGTCTGTCTGTCTGTCTATCTGTCTGTCTGTCTGTCTGTCTGTCTGTCTATCTATCTATCTATCTATCTATCTATCTATCTAATCTGTTTGCAGGGGTTCCACATCTGAAGCTCATTTCTAGCTCTATGCTTATGGGGGTAATATGCAGTGCCAGAGATCAAACCATGACCTTGCAAGAAAATAAGAGTCTTAAATTCTATACTTTGTATCCAGCTCAATTTACTTATTTTATTGTAAATTTTTATTAAGGGAAAAACATTTACAGCTTCCAAAAATTTCCTATTGACTACTTGAAGAAGACTTAGACATTTGCAAAAGGAAATAAGGAGCATAGTTTAAATCTGGTATAGTTACCAACAAATATCTCCTTTTCTGCAGTGGTAGAAGGATGGTTGAACTGTACCTGACAGTGTTCAGAAATTACTTCTGCTGCTGCATAGGAAACCACTCAGTGAGAAGGAGCAAACATGAAACTCGCTGAATCATGCTCATATCTCATTGAGACACCTCTTGAGACTCAACATAATTTTCTTTTTTTTTTATTTTTTCAGGGGGTGGCACATCCAGCTATGCTCAGGAATTGTTCATTGCGCTGACCCATGAATCAATCCCAGCAGCTTTCTGGGGACCATATGGGATGTCAGGAATTAAACCCCATTCAGCTGATTTCAAAGCAAATGCCCCACCAACTATACTGTCTCTCCAACCCAATTTCTTAATTTTTTCAAATATTTAATTTTTTTGGACCAGGTTAATAATTTCAAATGTCATTTCGAATGTCAAGCATATTATGTTTGTTTTTTAACATAGAGGTATTTTAGTGTAATAAATGAAATATGCTTCTCAAAAGCAATAATGAAATTATTCCCTAGCACTAAAAACCAGTGCCAAGTTTCCAAGGCCTCCATGTTGAAAGGTGTGGCTGCGAACACCCAACCACCACAGCCAGCAAACCCAGAAGAGACACACTCCAGACCCACAGCTGCACTGCTCTGCCCCATGTGGAAGAAGTCCATGGAGGCCAGTAAATGACTGGGCCAGCCCCTGGCTGAGTCCAACATAGCTCCAAGGGTTCACTCATTTGTGCGGGGAAGGCCACTCTGGCTGGACTTGGAGAGTGGATTTGGGATCCTCCTTCCATTCCTCCACCTCCATGTTGGAAGGCGTGACTGTGAGCTCCCAACCAACATAGCCAGCAGCCCCAGAAGAGAGACACTAAAGACCCACAGCCACGTGACAATCTTAGATAATACTGGAAGTTAGGACCAGGTCCTTCCCAGGATCTTTCACATTTATACACTGTATATAGTTCTAGGCAGGTTCTAGCAGTGACCCTTCATCCCAGTGCACCTAACAAGAAGCTAGGGGAATCCCAACACCATGAGGTCATCATTCTCAATATCTGCACTCCACAGCTCCTCAGAGCTCCTCCTAAGAGCAAAGCATATGTCCCCCTGTTGAGGTTCATCAGTAAAGCTCAAGATGAGAGCCTAATACTGAGAGCATACCACCTACACAACAGAGCCTGGCAAACTACCTGTGTTGTATTTGATATGCCAAAAACCAGTAACAATTATGGACCTCATTCCCATGACCTGAAGAAATGGTTTGAGGCTCTTCATGTTCCTGAAGTGAGCAGATGCCCTTGGGCTACACTTGCTTGCCACAGGAAGTATGGAGATGTTACTGGGTGCCCAAGCAAATCAATGAACAATGGGAAGACAAGTGATACAAGTGATACTAAAACCGGTATTCTGGGGATCAGATAGAGAGAATACAAGGCAGAAGAGCATTTCTTACAGGTAACCGCCAAAGTTTAACCCCCAGTACAGTATTATCTGCCAAGTATCACTGGCTTTGGACTTGCAGGCTCTCAACAACACAGGAATTGGCCTGAGTAGTACCTTATCCTTAGGCCTGACATTTGCATTGAACTGCATACCAGATTGACCATGAATTGGAGGGTGGAGTTCCTGGGCTTCTTATCACTAATATTCTGAATCTCCAATTGAATATAGCTAATGTAAAATGCATTAATGCTTACTGGCAGGCATTTCAGGGTGTTTTTATCAAGAGATCCAAACAAATGCAGCAGGACATAATGTCAAATACGTGGAATAATTCATGAATCAACACATCCTCTTACTTATTTTCAATTGCTAAACAATTGACCTAAACCTAGAAAATTAGTGTTATAGAGCTACACATTACATTTTTTGTTTTTAAAAAGGCTTATTTTAAATATTTTTAGAGAATAAATATTTTTCATATTTTTGTTTCAAGCATTGAACACCTACCTCTTTAGAAAAAATAATTTAGGTAATTTAATCATAGGTAATAAATCATAATAAAAAAAGAAATTTCCAAATCTGTATAGTGATAAACTTATAGAATATATTTTACCTATAGACATATCTCCAATATGTTTTCCATTTCATTTGCAGGACTTATAAGAAGATAATATAAATAAATTTATAAATGAAAGCAATGCAATTGCTTACTACAGCAATCACTAATATAACATTGAATATAGTGACTCAGTATAATTTCATAACATTCAGTAGAATAATTAATGCTCAATATAGCGTTTAGCAGGCCACAATAAAGTGATATGAGTTTAGTTCTTATCACAATGTATCAAAATATTATTCTCCTTTGTTTAGATCATACACCACTTGTTGCTGAGGCTTTAATTTTAGACAAGCTTAGTTTTCTTTTATTTTAATTTTTAAAATATTAAAACACCATGATTACCAAATTTGCTCATAGTACAGTGATCACAAGTAGTCATAGTTCAACACCAGTTCTACCACCAATGTGCCCCTACCACCACCAAAGTCCACAGCCACCACCCACTCCCATTCCATTGATGATTACAATGTAGATATGGCCAAGGTCCACAGAAAGACATAGTTAATCAGTTGTTGTCAAAGCCTGGTGCTTGGTTGCTTCCTCCTAGGCCTTCTCTTTTCCTGCATTACTCATAATGGAGGCTACAGGGCTCATAACCACCCCCACTGGGTCATTGGAGGTGGGCGGATAAGGTGAGGGGCCTCGATTTCTGCTCAAAGTTCTGTTCATTGGGCCACAGCAACCCACGTGTTTGCTGACCCTAGGAGCTTTGCTGAAGCTGGCCAAGGAGCGAGCCAGTTTTCCCCTCTTGTTGCTCTATGGACAAGCTTAGTTTTCAAGAAATTTTATTTACTATTTTTAACTGATTAGTATGTTGAGAACAGACAAGAATATGCATCAATACAAACCTAAGGAACTTCAGAGCTCTGAAAACGCAGGGAGCATATGGAACTTCCATGCAGGTAAGATATAGAGGATTTGGCTGTACGCAATATAATAATCTGTTTAGGAATATAATTCACAGTTATTTACCCCTTTCATAAACTGACTCCAGAAATGATTAAACAGCAACAAACCAATAAACATGAATTCAATTTTACCTAATTACCCTCTTGTTTTTTCTTCTTTTCTTTTTTAGTGAATAGCAAAGGAATTTTCTTTAATTCTTGCCAGACCCCAGTTAGCCACAATAATCTTTTTCTTTTTAAACATAATTACTTAATAAAAAAATTAAAACTCTAAGGAACAGGATAGGCAGATGATACTTATCGTATTTTTCTCTCAGTAATTAAAAACTGAGTATCTTTGTACAGTTTTAAGATTTTGCTTCAAAAAGTTGCCAGTATTGTTACCTAACAAACATATTTACATTCAACTTTAAATTGTTTATTTATTTTTCTGTTTTACTAATACAACAAAATTTTAAAAATGTAAACATGCTAAAGCTACACAAAAATCTTTTAAGGCTGGTTAGAGTCAATGTTTAGATTTCATGAAACTATTGTAATACTTAACCATGAACCCATATGGGCATGTGTGTGTGTGTGTGTGTGTGTGTGTGTGTGTTCTTTGTTTTCCCCTTTTGAAAATTTATTTAAACACTGTGATTTACAAAGTTCATCATAATATCGTCATGTCAGGCATTCAAATATATTTCTACACCAATCCCACCACCAGTGTTCCAAGTTACCAATTCGCTCACCAAACTTCGCCTTGGCAGTCACAAAATTATTTATATTTCTTATTAAAATATACACCTCATAATGGTGTTTCTAATGTTGGAGTTGTTGAGCTCTTTGTTGCTAGTTGAAACTTCTGTGCTATAATTTTGCTAATTGTTAATAGTGAGCTTCTACAGAACTATTCTAATTTTCTGTTTATCTACTGAACTATCAGTACTGTTAATTTTGGAGACAGTACATGAACATAGACTGAAACTACAAAGGATTTAATTATATACAAAGCATCTTATTAATGAGCTGCCTTCTGAAATCGTTGATATAAATGAATAATACAAATCTTAAACTCTGTAATGTATAAGGAACATACAGAAGGTATTAGTATGGCAAAATACTCAGTTTTTATTATTTTCCTATTGTGCTTTTTTTTCCTTTATATAGTTTCATATTCTTGAGCAAGTGATGTGACTTAGTTTTGCAAAACACTGGTTATATTTAAAACAGAGGAAAATAGGAATATTAAGAGGAGGAAGGAAGAAAGGAGGAGGAAGGAGAAATTAAGGTAGAAGAGAAGGATGAGGAAGCGAAAGTCAAGTTGGGGGAGGTGAAAAAAATATGAGGAGGAAAAATAATAATACAGTATCCAGGGATAAAGTTTATAGTGGTAGAGAAAACATCTTGCTTATGTGAGACCCCGGGTTTGCTCCTAAGAACCCCAAAATAACAAGAACAATAAGAAATCTCAGATATATCGTATTCTTGCATTTTTAGAATAACTTATCTCTGACAAAAAAGGAAATCAATATATTTGAGTTAAAGGCTTGAACTTTTATGTCTTCTTGCAGTCCTTTTAGCATAGTCAGATACATTATTAATTAATATACTAATTCTTACTATGAATATATTTGCAAATACTCAACGCCAAATAATACATTTTATAAACAAAGGAAAGTATTTAGAGAATTTTATATTTGCATAAATAAAAATATTTATAGCATCTGTGACATCATTGTCAAAGGTAAATAAACAAATTCTTTTCAAATAAAGCAGAAATGTGTGATTGGATTTGCTCCTTGAATATGAAATCAATATAATAAAGAGAGATAAAACTCTTTCGTAAAGTAACACTTCCTCTGAATTAAACTAAAACCAAATATGTAATTAAGTTAAACATTAAAAAATTTTGAATGGGTGTATATTTTATTAGAATGCAAATGTTAGACGTAGCAATTAAATAAAAATGGTGTAATTTCTAAAGGTTTACAGGGCTTTATCATTTAAGATTCTAAATTTTCACCTAGTGAATTGATATATATTCTCTATTTTTTAAATGACTAACTTGTTTTTTTAATCATTTCCTGGACAATAATTTACTAATGATGACTGTCTATCCTGAGGAGAAACAATAAAATTTAGCATAGAGGCTGTAAATTTAATTAAACATTTAAAAGTTGAATATGAAAGCAAATCAAATTTGAACTGTGCCTTATTCTCATTATTAACAAGTATTCAAACATGCAGAAAATAATTTACTGTAGTAATTTCAAAATTTGCTACAAATTCAAAACTCCTGTTCTATTGAATCGACCAAATTAGTCCCCAAATGGAATCACTTATGCTGGCTCTAATGTCCTTAAACTGAAACTTAAATAAATGTCTAACTGACTTTCCCAGTAAAATGCAAGGTCAATAAGTAAGTACTTTAACTTATATTTTGCTCTGTTTTGCTTGTTTGGGGGTCTCACCCAGTGGTGCTGAGCAGGGCTTACTCCTAGCTTTCATTGCTCAGGGGACCATATATAGTGCCAGGAATCAGACTGGGTCAGCCACGTACAAGGCTGTCACCCTACCTGCTATTCTATCACTCTTTCCCATAAGTGAATTCCTTCTTTTCAGAGGCTGCCTAACCCTACTGACTCTTTGATCCATAGCAATGCTGCTTAAAAAATGCAATTAAAGATGCCTAACATGGCTTTTATGTTCCAGTTCTTACTCTAAACAAAATGATATTTGTATACAGTTCTGTAGAACTGCTTACTCTCTGCCAGATTGGATGTTTCCCAATTTATGAACTTTAATTGGAATTAAAAATATCTTTAAAATGTTTTCAGTTAAACTGGATACAGTTCAGAAGGTTCACTGACAGTTGATGAAATAATTTTTTATTCTCATGTCAAATGACTGATTCTTAGTACTCTGAACCACTGAAACTAGAAAGAATAACGGCTTCTGGACTTGTGAAGCTAGTCCAAGATATTGACTTTAGAATGAGTTATTTATAGTTTTATGTTGCATCATATTTTCCTGCCTCAGGGAAGGAGAAGTCAAATACTATGATAACAGTTTAATTTGTTTCTAATATATGACCAAGGATTGCAAAAAGACAATATCGCATATTTTGACAGTAAACACAAATATCCTTGACGACAAACATATACCAATAGTTATATGAGATTCTGGCTAGGAATTTCACATGGTTGAATTGTGTTCAGCCTATTCTTTGACTAAACTTTTCTAACTAAAATTGGTGACAAAATCAATGTACGATAAGAGGATATTATACTGCTTATAGATATTTATTGTCATTTAAAAAAGCAATAGTAGTGGAGCATTTGAAAATATTTCAGGAGAAAATATATTGAATTAATCTATCTATCTAAATATATATAAAGAATTTAAAACAAGTAAATGAAAAATCACATTATAAATATGAATAAAGAGTCCAAATATAATGTATAAGACATTCCTTATGTTAACATTCTTAAAATAAATAGAAATATTCATTAGAGAAAGTTACCATCAAAACAATCATCATATTGATAACATTTCAGTAAGATCATACCATATGTTAAAATAATGTTCTGAAATGACACCCTGCATAAGAATTCAAGCCAATTAAAGAGTCACTAACCTTTTGATAATAGAAAATGTGTTTATATTTATCTGATATTTTTCTGAAGAATGCAAAATGAAAAATTCTAGAACTAATTCTTTCAACAAATGAAGTCAGACCAAAGGTTGAGAAAAATAATTTCCCTGTCTAAAGGAGTAATTCTAATACATGGATGAAGCATATATTTTAAGCTTTTACTTTTGATAGGTTGAAAATTCTTCATATTAAGAAAATGTATGCCTAGAGCTGCACATGCAAGCATTATCATAGTCAACATAGAACAAATGAAAAATCACTTGTTTTCTAATTCTACTTCATGCAAATTATTTTATTTCATTGAATTTTTCTTCCAATTTACTTTAGTTATAGAAAGATGAAAAGCCAGTTGTAAAATATAAAGTATTTATTCATTAAAACTATGTTAATACTTTAATAAACTTTTCAAGAAAGTAAACATCTCTGTTTATAAAACAACTTATCAGTCATGCCAGATTACTGTGGAGGCCATTCCCACCACTACCTTATTCATCTAAGGACACAGATCTGTCCTTGTTGATATATATATATGATATATATATATATGTATATATATATATATATATATATATATATCCTCACCTATTGGGCATGAATAAACATGTAAACATGCACTTCCCTATGGTTTCCTTCTACTCTGAATGTACAAGTCTTTTTTCTGCTTTTTTGGAGCAGATATATGCCTTCATCCACTAGCCCTTGAAGGAGGTCAAGAGCCCCATAGATGATTGATTCAACCCATTCTTCTAGGGAAATTCTCTGGTGGACCTTTTTCATCATTACCTGGAATCACATGAGTTTTCATAGACTTTTCCCTTTTTTCAAGCTTGAGAAGTCTTGAAAAATAAACCATGAATTGGGTTATTCCACAGAAGAAATATAGTATCACAGGAACTGACTCCAGTTGTCCAACACTTGTCCATTAGAGATGAAAACCAATTGTCTCTGTTTGCATCAGTATAAGCTTATTGAATATACATTTAATAAAATAAAATCATCTTAATGAATGAAACATAAAACAAATGATTTTCATTTTGTTCTATGTTGTCTGTGATAATACTTGATGTGCTGATTTTCCATTTTGAATTAAAATAACTCTTAATTCAGGAAATAAACATTATTCCACAATTTCCTCTGAGTATCCTAGCCTAACAAAATTGTACTAGATCCTTGTACATTTTGGTGATTCTAAATAAATTTTGCTATTTTATCAGTGTTCATTATATAATAATACTAGGAGCATTCTTAAATCTTCTAACACATATGGATTATATTATTTAATTTTTTAATATTTGTAAACTTGTTTGTTTCTTTTTACCACTCCCAATGATTCCCAGAGGTTACTCTTGGCTCTGTGCCCAGAGATCTTTCTCAATGATGCTTAGGGAACCAATCAGCTAACATATACATATAACATATATGTATATATTATATGTATACTCACAACTGTGCGTGTTGTATACATATAACATATACATATTTAATATGAATGAGTATATATACAAAATAGAGATATATTTATAGAAGTATATGTATTTTTTCTTGCTTTTTTTAGGGGAGTCACACCCGGCAATGCTCAGGGGTTACTCCTGGCTCACACTCAGGATTTAACTCCTATTGGTCCTCAGAGACCATATGGAATGCTGGGGGGATTGAACCTGGGTCGGCCGTGTGCAAGGCAAACACCCTAACAGCTGTGCTATCACTCTGGCCCCAGAAGTATATATATTTTTAATTAGTATCACTTGATCACTTGACATCCCATTATTCATCAATTTGTTCTAGTATGCATCAGTAACGTTTCCATTTGACCCTATCATGTGCCAGTCTAGCCCAATGGCATCTGGTTGCTCCAAGAACACAAAGCACCTCAAACCATTTGTTCAGGGCTTTGTTCAGGGTCTGACCATCTTGTAGGTGGGCAGCCATGTGATCTTTTGACGTCCCATGGTATCCAGTTGGTAAAGGCTCTAATCCAGTGGTCATCTCCAAATTGCATTATATGTCCAGCCCATCTGATTTTCACAGCCTTGGCAAACAAGAGGAATCAAAGAGCTATGCTTAGAATATCATGCCTCACTCAAGTGAGAGAAGGAATTGTCGACGTCCGTAGACAATCCAGAGTCAGCGATGCTGACTCGTTTTAATTAGTATACCTCTACTAATATCACTTGTATCACTTGTCTTCCTGTTGTTCATCAATTTGCTTGAATGGACACCATTAACATCTCCATATGTCTTTGTTACATGATAGTATAGCCCAAGGGCATTTGCTTGCTCCAGAAACTCGAAGAACCTCAAACCATTCATTCATGGGAATGAGGTCTATGATTGTATATCAAATAAAACACAGGTAGCTTGTCAGGCTGTTCCATGCAGGTGGGATACTCTCCATAGTAGGTAGGCTCTCAGTTCATGCATTTACTGATGAACCATGTGGCTGCAAAGTGGTCACACGCAACATGGAGAGATCAGCTTTTATCTTGGGTGGAGTCTGATGAGCTATGGAGTCTGGATGTTGGAAATGGCTGCCCTCATGTTGCAGGGGTTTCTCTGGCTTCTTGTGAGTCTATTTTGGAATACGGGCCAGGGCTAGAACTTGCCTTCCCTCCTGGAAGCTTCGCCATCAGCCAAGCACAGGGGGAGCCGGTAGCAGCTCTGCCCCTTGTATCTGTGTCCAATAATTCATTATTAATAGTGCCAGCTCTACTAATAATGAAATTTAATGACAACTGACAATTTTCAAAGAAACATTTTTTTGCCCTTTAAATATATTGTAGGGGCCGGAGTGATGGTCCAGCGGGTAGGGCGATTGCCTTGCATGTGGCCGGCTAAGCCAGGAGAAACCCCTGTGCATTGCCAGGTGTGACCCAAAAAGCAAAAAAAAAAATATATATATATATATATATATATATATATATATATTGTAGATTACTGTCATTAAAAAAAAGATCACCATTAAAACTTAGAATTCTAATATCTAAAATGCGAGCACAATACATTTTCTAAGTACATACTCTATGTTTGAAATGAAAATTTCTGTCATGCATGTCTTCAGATGCTACAGAATGCTAATTTTATAATGAAATACTATTTTTATTATTCTGAAGTTCAATTTCCACCAGCTTTATTTTACACATTTTCTGTCCTTTTAAATTACATAGCTCATAAATATAATTCTTTCAGACACGTTCAAATGAAATAAGAAAAATATAATGCAAACACCTTGAGTATACTATTTTTATTTTGGAAGGTAAAACTTTATGAAATATATTTTCTATATAGCTATTTCTGTGTTTATACAAAATTTAATGTAACCAACTTAAACAACATTAAATCTACTTTATTCATTATGAGTTTATTTATTCCTAGAAAAATAATTCACAGAAAGTATGTGTTCAGTGAATACATTAACAAAACACACACACACACAAACACACACACAATGCACAGAGAGTCTGATAATGACTGGATAAAGGAGACATTTTCCAGATACAGTATATTTCACCACAAGTCGGACATGCAGGGAAAATGTTTGTAAGCCAATGATTCAGCCAACTGTATTTTTTAAATAAATGGGTTTTCAAATGTGAAGAAAACAAGTTAGTGACTTTAAGAGGATATAGGTCTCAGCCAAAACAAGTTGATGTGGCAGTTGAAGGCATTTTCTGTAGATGTGGTATAAAGGGAAAGAAGGAAGATTTTGGTTATCATTTCTTTTGGTCAGAGAGCCTACAGGGATGTCCAACATTATAAGAAAATGAGTAACCTTCTACCTCCGAGGCCAGCTGGAATGGATGAAAACTCATGATTCCACCACAGGTCCAAGTCTTTTCACTACTTATCAATAGTAAAAGAAGCTCTGCCACTGCAATCCAAAATAATGGGATTCCCTAGACCTCCTAGCTCTTGGTCAGAACTCTGACCATTCACTTGGGCCCAAGTGTCCCACCCCATATGGATACCTGAGCATTACCAGGGATAATCCTTGAACTAGAAAAGGAGGTAATTCTGAGCACAACCAGATGTGATCTCCAGAAAAAATCAAAATCAAACCAAAAAAGTGAAATTCCAGGCACAACTACAATGAATACCCCCCCAAATTTAAAAATAAATTTAAACAAATGTCTCTAAATGCTGCTAATCAATCACATTGCAACTGAACATTGTTAAGAAAAGATAAATATTTAGTCACAGTATAAATGAGATTAATGATATCAGTTAAAAACAAAGGACTATAAATAAAACTCAAGTAGCAAAAGTGCCTAGATTTCAAAATAACAATACACAAATTCAGAAAGAAATGAATCAATTCAGGTAACTTTTACCCTGTGTTCCTTCTATAAGACAAAATTCAAGAGCAGCTCTCTGTGGATAGGACTGTACATATAAATTTAAATAAAATATTTTATTTAAAATCTAATTTCTCCACTGGTGACTGACTGGAAAGGGGTAGTGTAGTGGGATTCCGTTGTGATACTGTATACCTCCAATGGCTCTATTAGAAACATTGTTGACAATGTTGTAAATCATGATGTCATAATAAAAATAGTTTATAATAATTATTTTAAATTTTAATTATCGGTGTTTTCCATTCCCGAGAAGTCTATCATCTCTCTTGAACACATAACTCTTTCTCATTCTTTCTTCTCACATTTCTCTAAATTTCTTTAAAAATATTCTTTGCTTCACTAAAAAATAATTTCTAATAAATACAACATGAGATGATATTAATTTGTTTCAGAAGGCAACTGAGATTTTAAGTCCCAGCCATCACACAGTTGTGTAAATTTAGGTTTTAATTTTGTGTTGTACAATCCTTTTAACTCACACTCCAATTTTATTCTACTTACTTATTTATTATTTTTTTATTTGGCATTGTTAGTTATTTATTTTTTTAAATATTTTATTATACCATTGTGAGCTATACAATTACAAAGACATTCATGTTTCGGTTTTGGCCACACAGTGTTCCAGCACCCATCCCTCCACCAGTGCCCATTTCCCACCATCAATGTTCCCAATTCCCTCCCCCTCCCTGCCCTAGCCTGCCTATATGACAGGTTCTTTATACCTTATCTCCCTTTCTCTTTGCCTTTCTCTTTCTCTCTCTCACTCTCTCTCTTCCTTCTCTTCCACATTTTGGCTTGCAATACATACATTTAGAGGTTATCCCTTTGTCTATAGTCAATGCTCAGTTCTAGGCTATAATTCTCATTTTCAATGATTATTAGCACATTTCACCTATTGACAAGACCTCCTAATCCATGTTTTGCCTAGCCTTAGATATTGGTATCATACTCTCTCTCTGCCTATATATATATATATATAAATATCTACACACTGTATAGATATTATATATATAATTTATATCACAAATAAATGCAGTCATTCTATATCTCCTGCTAATTTCACTCAACATGTTTGTCTCCATGTCCATCCATTTATAGGACAATTTCATAACTTCATTTTATTTAAGAGCTGGATAGTGTTCCATTGTCACACTCCAATTGTAAACAGAAAAGAACTGAAAACTCATGAATTATTATAGGAAAAGTGCAGAACTTAGTATGTAGATTTAAAACAATATGCATAATGATTTTTCTCTGGAGTAATTCTCTATAACTGGAATAAATTCAATCATAGGCATTCTGATTGAAATTTTCTTAACTTTAAGATGCAGGTACAAAATTCTATTATTTCTAAGAGATTCAGTGTAAGTTATGCATAAGTAAAAGGCTAAGAAAGTTGACTACAAGAAGAAAACATCATTTTACTATACAAAACATACTGGTTAGAAACAAGTATTTTGATGAGATGCTTTGGAGAACAAGATACATTATTCTCTTTTAAGAAATGTTTATTCCTAGTTTCATGTGCTGACTTCTTTCAGCTAATTCTGCATTGTGATAAGACAAGCTGTGAGATTCAACACGTTTGAAATTAAATGACAAAAAAGCGGATGATTGTGAAGTATATTTGAAACTGAGAACCATGTGAGCTAAAACACAAAATTTGAAAGTTTCACTGCATATTTTAAGGCACATTGTATTTAACTGTAGAAACTATAATCTCACCTATAAAACTGTTAGATATAATCCTGCTGACATTGTGTTGTTGTTTTTAATCATATATGCCTTGCCATTATTTAACTGTTTTAAAAGCATACATGATTGTTCAGGAAAGGTAGATACATTTTCATGTCATGTTATAAAAGTTATACATTCACTAAAATATATAATTTCAAAATGAATATCAGAATAAAGCAATAGTCTAAATCTACTTTGGTAATTTTCACATTATATTCTGACATAATTTAAAAATTGCCACATAAAGAAGGAAATAAAGGGTAGGAAATGGATGGGGATGATTATTATTTCATGAAATGTAAGCTTGCTTGTATAGCATGTAAGTAGTGGGGGATATATTACCTTCACATTTAAATGACTATTCTTTATACAAATTTAGTTAAGGCTGAAATTCTCTCAAATCTTCTCTGTTCTATCAGTATTATTACACATACAGTAGATCATTATCTTCAATGGAATATGACTAAAAACATTGAAGAATTTGAGAGTATAACTATTATAACTAAGAATTTGATCAAAATATATTGTTTCAAATTTCCAAAAGGTAATTGCTAAAGCAAGTGCTAAGCCATTACATATCACTGACATCACAATTTGGTAGATAAAAGGGATCAAATTTTTGTTGTTGTTCTTATAACCTTTCATTAAAAATTGTGTCAAATACCATGAATCTGAGGGACAAAAATGTAACTATGCCAGAAATAAAATCTAGGAGAATTATTTTATCATTATATTCCCTTTTTTTCTACTGGTTCTCACAGACCCACTCTCTATCATTAACAGTTGAATATTTTATTGTAATGTAAAGTTTCTTTGAAATTGTGCCTCCCAAACAACACAATAATTATATGCATCTCTGCTATGTATGGTCTTAATGAAGTTATGGATATAATACATATACATATACAAATATGATACATATTTCCCCTCAATATGCATTTAACATCCTTCTGTTGACTCTCCATTCATCATGCTGCCTTTGAATATTTCAATTTTTTTTCTGTATCCTTTGTTGGCAGAAGGTAGTCTAAGAATATGTGAAGGAAGGTCTAATGGATACTGCCTGTTAATAGATACAAAGGGTCTTCTGGCAGACTGTTTCCCAATAGAGTTAGTATTAAAAATTCCCTAGTGAGACTGTTAATCAAGCTGCAGTTACACAGACAAGGCTATCCCAAGTCATATCTGCACATTTTCTTTGGCTATAACTAGCCCAAGATGGAGTCTAATGGAAAATGCGAAACATTTCTTTTCGCCCTTTGAAGTTAGGCAGAAAACAGGTTTTTCTTGTTCTTCTCTCTGACATGTCCTGGCCATCTTGGCTAGCCCAGAAGGCTGGATTAACAACTGTAACATGTTCTTTTGTTCATCTCACCTTACCTAGATAGCACCCCCTGCAGGTTTTTGGTTCTTGGTTGTCTCCTTCCTATTATTCCTAAGGCCTATGCAAATAAGGTGAAATGTCTTTGCAATGAAAACCATGCACTTAACTCTAAGCTGTATTGCCCTTTGAAATGATGGAATATAAAAAAGCTGGAGTCCTTGTGGAGATGGTCAGTCAGCTGCCAAGATGAGAGCTGCTGCCCCTCTGGCTGGTGATTATTAAAAATATTAACTGAAATACATTTTGTTCCTGGAGTCTCATCTCTGCGCTTCCAATCTGACAGGACATTCCTCCTTCAATCCTTTCTTTTTTACCTTCAGTGATTAATGCACCCTGTGACTTTAAATCTAATGTATAAAATAAATTTACATATTTACAGGATTTTGTATAACAGAATCTTGCAATCACCTCAAATGTATCATTATCAACTTAAAATATTAATTCAATTCCAGTGTGACCCTGCTGAGAAATCCAAAATGATTCCACATTTCTCTATGATTTAGGCCAAGCCATGCTGAATAAAACCCTGGAAGATTTTCAATATGTTAAAATAAATGAATTTTCTTTTCTTTCTTTCTTTCTTTCTTTCTTTCTTTCTTTCTTTCTTTCTTTCTTTCTTTCTTTCTTTCTTTCTTTCTTTCTTTCTTTCTTTCTTTCTTTCTTTCTTTCTTTCTTTCTTTCTTTCTTTCTTTCTTTTCTTTCTTTCTTTCTTTCTTTCTTTCTTTCTTTCTTTCTTTCTTTCTTTCTTTCTTTCTTTCTTTCTTTCTTTCTTTCTTTCTTTCTTTCTTTCTTTCTCTCTCTTTCTTTCTCTCTCTTTCTCTCTCTCTTTTCTCTCTCTCTCTTTCTCTCTCTCTCTCTCTCTCTCTCTCTCTCTCTCTTTCTTTCTTTTCTTTCTTTCTTTCTTTCTTTCTTTCTTTCTTTCTTTCTTTCTTTCTTTCTTTCTTTCTTTCTTTCTTTCTTTCTTTCTTTCTTTCTTTCTTTCTTTCTTTCTTTCTTTCTTTCTTTCTTTCTTTCTTTCTTTCTTTCTTTCTTTCTTTCTTTCAACTTTTGCTCTTGCCTTAAACTCAGGGCATCTCCGGGTTGCACTCTTGGGACCACACATGCACTGGGGATCTGAACTATAAGGTAGCACCTTACTTTCATTTGCTGTCTCTCTGGTGCTGTTGTGTTTCTCTAAGCAAATAATTAGAAATGTAAGAAATTAGGGAAACAACTTCACTGACAATCTCATAAATGTAATTAAATATCTTTAACCAAAAATCTGAACAAAAACTTGAAAACCTATACACTGGAAATGGCAAGATATTGCTGAATGATTGAAGGAATGGGAAATCGTTGGAACAAAATTCTGCATCTGTGGTTTGGAAAAATTAACATGGTCAACATAACTATATACCCTAAATTAACATATGGATTTAATATTAACCTTGCAAAAAATTTCATTGACATTCACATAAATAAAGTAACACCATAAAATATACTGGAAATTTAAAAGAGGTTTATAAGATGCAAGATTCCTGATGGGGGAAAATAAAAACCAAAATGAATATCTCACACTATCTACTTTTAAACTCTTCTCCAAATGTCAGTAATCAAATATGGTATTGGAATATATCTGCAGCACACTTGAACAGAGTTGAATGTACTCCTAAATAACAGCACAGAATATAAAAAACTAATTTAGGACAAAGAAATAAAAATATTACAGTGTATGATCTGATGTCTCTCTACTAAATGATGGTGGAGAGGGGCACAGTGATGTAGCTCAATGGTTGGACACAGTTCTCATATACTTGAGTCTCTCAGTTTAGTCCTTAACTACTAAAAAACTAGTAATAAAATATGAGAGAAAATTGGAAAATCCCTTTTAAGGAAAAAACTAATTGGTTATCTTATGCCACTCTTAAAAAAAATTAAAAAGTAAAATGGGCAAAAGATTTGAAATAAACTCCTGAAGCCATAAAAATAGGTAATTAGCATGTTAGCATTAATCTTAGAGAATCACTTGGGGAATTGAATACAACGTCAAGGGAATATGTAAGCAAAAAAAATGGATAATTAATATTGAATTGCAAAGTTTGGCAATGGGAGAAATCAATGAAAAAGAAACTACATGCTATTGATAGAAATTTTTGTACATCATATCATTAAACAAGTTATTAAGTCAAATTTTATGAACAATTCATAAAGTTAGTCAATAAAATCTATTTTAAATGGAATGTCCCAGAATAGATATTTATAGAAATAACATATGCTGAGCTTCAAGCAATAGGTGAATTCCTGGCTAGAACCGCAGCCACGTGTAGGACAAAATGGCGGCCACCACGTGTTAAAGCCCTGTAAAGAGGAGACAAAGACAAGATTCCCAAGAAGGGTGCAAGTTCACAAAGAGAGAGCCCAATAATGAGAGCACAAAAAGAGAGAGTGAGAGAGGAAGCAGGATAGTTTTATACCCCTGCAACTCAGACCTCCCTCCCAATATTATGGGAAGCAGGGAGGGTCAAATGTCCTCAGGTAATTTCTCCCAGCATCTCACCTAGGCCCTTTTATATGCTAATGTCATGAGCCAAGATTTGCCTGGAAAAGCCTTTATAGGGTAGAGAAGCGGGTTTCTGATATGTCTTGTCTCTGTACCAAAGACTAATACTAATGCCAGTTAAATATTTCTCCAAGCCTTCACAAGAGTCTCGTCTACTTCACGGTAGTTTTGTATTTTAGTTGCCTTTGAGTTATCAGGGAGCCATGCTTGCATGCCTGGAAGCAAACAGCATTTCTCTCTGGTCTAATTACTTAGAGATCCAACGTGACCAGGCAAATATTCTGGTAAGATCTAGCTAGTCCCACGATGCTTGTGGTAGCATGAGAGAATATTTATACCAGCTAGTACAGAATACATGGTCAGATAGACTGCCACATTTAGACTACCCTCGTATTTACGAAGCTACACCGGGTAGCTTGCCAGGCCATGCTATGGCTCTGGGTTCATCCCAGGGGGCCCAGTCTTTTTCTATGTCAGACTAACAACCATCCAGGGCCCACATGGCAGAGCCCTGGGTGTAGGCAAGCGTGTCTCCTGTCTGCCACCTGCCAATGCAGCTGGGCACCACAGCCACCCCTGCAACACCTCAAGGGGCAGAATCAATAGGTTTATAAAAATAATATCTTAAGAATATAAAAATATGAATTAAAACAAAAAGTACCTCACACCTATTAGGATTTTTATTGTTCAGTGGAAGTAGCAATAGTACAACAGGGACTTGGCTTTTATGTAATTGGCTAAGGTACAATCCCTAGAACCAGATATGGTCTCCCTGACCACCTCCAGGAGTAGTACTTGAGCACACAGCTAGAAGCAAACCTAGACCTGTTAATTGTATGTCCCAATACCAAACCAAAAAATAAAATGACAAATGAAAAGAATGGTTCTTATCCAAGGACAAGAAATAATGAATATGGGATGTTGGGAAAATGTAAAACCTTATATACTGTTGGTGGGAAATTAATAATGTAGCCTATATGAAACAAGTTTGGAAATTACTCTGAAGAAGTTTAAAATTATTGTTCTATATGCCCCAATTTTCCTACTCCAGTATTTTATTACCCACACTATAAAATGCTAAGTAAAGATGCATATAATTTCTCATTTATTATGATTTTGTATTAATATACATGGTCTTGAATAGTCATTTCTCTATCAAATTCTGGAAATATTAAAAGTAGAGACATATACTAAAGCCAGATAAATTACTTGAGTGATAAAATACATGTCTTGTTTCTATGGAGCAATGAGTTTAATCCCTGACACCACATGCTCAAAACTTAGAAGGACATGTATAGTAGCCTCTAATAAAATAATAACCATATTATCCATATGCATAAAACAAATAAATATATACTGTTTCAAATAAAATGACCTACAAGATGCTGTGCTTAATGACAGAAATCAGACTGAGAAAAACAATGTCCAATAGTTCTGATAATATAGTTATATAGAGAAATTAAAATGGCAAATAAACTCAATAAAATAGAACCAGTTTCTTTTTTTTTTTTTTTTACCTTTTGGGTCACACCGGCAATGCTCAGGGGCTACTCCTGGCTCTGCACTCAGGAATTACTCCTGGCGGTGCTCGGGACCATATGGGATGCCGGGGTTCGAACCCAGGCCGGCAGAGGCCGGCCGCGTGCAGCAAGCGCCCTACCCGCTGGGCACGCCCGGCCCCAGAACCAGTTTCTTAGATGAGAAAAACCAATTAGTGGTTGCCAGATGTGAAGGGAACTGGTTGAATCAGGGCATCATGGTACAATTGTATAGGGAAATATTGATTAAACCCACTGGTGAATATAATACAATATAATATATACCCAGGAGACAGCTAATGATGCACATCTGAAATATGTCGTGGTGTAATGCAAAATTATTTCATTAGAAAAGAAATAAAAATCTTGTTCTGCAGTAGTGAAGCTCCAGATTTGGTTATTTTAATGCCTTGGTGGTAGATTTTTATCCACATATTTTTCCTATATTTTTTCTGTGATTTTTATTATATTTTAAGCTTTCCTCAAAGTTATAAATTTGTAAGAACAACAAATTTTATCTCTACACACAAAATTCTTATCCAAGAAAAAAAAATCATAAGCACATTTTGTGATCAAGAAACTTGTCCTCCAATCACACAATATCAGTTTTACCCTTCTAATTTAATACCAAGATTAACTTGACATATAATTTTAAAATATAGTCACTAAGGATAAATTACATTGCTTGATCAATTTTCAATAAAAAATTTCTGTGGGTGCTATAAAATTATTTACTTTGTCTTTGAATAAATGTTAGATAAAAATGAACCTTTTATTTTTTTATTATTTTTTAGGAGGGTCACATCAGTGGTGCTCAGGAATTACTCCTGGCTTTGCACTCAGGGACCATTCCTGGCATGTTCAGGGCCAATATAGGATCCTGGTTCAGGCAAGACTATGCCAAGTGTCATATTCACTCTACTATCACTCTATCACCCTGACCCCCAATTCACTGTATCACTGTCTTCCCGTTCATCATCGATTTGCTCGAGCAGGCACCAATAACATCTCAATATGACCTGTCTCATGCAAGTAGAGCCCAAGGGCACCTGCTTGCTCCAGGAACATAAAGAGCCTCAAACCATTTCATCAGGTCGTGGGAATGAGGTCTATAATTTTTACTGGTATTTGGCATATCAAATACGACACGGGTAGCTTGCCAGGCTCTGCAGTGCTGGTAGCATACTCTTGTAGTCATCTCAAAATCCAGCATTTATTGATGAACCGCGTGGCCACATATGGCCGCACAAGCTGGGCTGTGATATGCTGGTCTGAAGGGTGGAGTTCTGACGAGAGGGAAGTCGGATGTGGAAAATGGAGGCCCTCATGGAGTCGGGGGTCTTCTGGCTTGTTGTGAGGCTCTGGGCTGGATTAAAAAAAGACTGCTGCAGGGTGCATCTAGATGAGCCGGGCTGTGATAGGTTGGTCTGCTGGGTGGAGTGCTGATGAAGGGAAAGTCCGGATGTGGAACATGGAGGCCCTCATGGAGTGGCGGGTCATCTAATTGGACCCCCAATTAAGCTTTTTAAAGTGTAATGTATTATAGAATTCAAAATAGCTCCCTCCAACCATTTTATATAAAAATAATTTTATCTATCAGATTGATGATTTGGAGCCATTACTTTTTCTTACATGATATTATAATACCATGGATACACCAGATAATATAATTTCAGTATTTTAAAAATTCTGTACTACACACATGGCATTTGACGAGCCATTGAATTATTGTCTCAGTTTTCTGATTTGGAAAATGTAAAGAGGATACTAGCAATTTTGAGGCATCCTCACAGACAACAGTCTCTAAATCTAAAGTATATTTCCTGTACTAAACTGCAAAGTCTATTTATACTAACTGTAGTCATCTAATCATTCCTTTTACCCTAGTTCACCGCTTTAGATTACATTAAAATAAAAAAAAATCCACGTTTATTCAGAACCATCTGTCAGGGAGCCACATGGCACCCCAATAATATTAGGGTTAGAATTTCCTGGTCACACAAGGGCCCACAGCCGATTAACAAAATCCACAAGTCCAATACTTTCTAAAGGTTTTTTTACTTCTCACCAACAATTAAACACACTCTGTTACCAAAACCCAGGTCAACCAACTCCCCCACTCCTAGAGCTGCTGATCAGATGCTCGCCTGTGCTCTGATCCAGAACTTCCCACATGCATGTGTGTCTCTTCTTTAAGCCAGAACCTTTCACTCCCCAGCCCACTAAAGCAAGAACAGGGCTCTTCCTCTCTGGCTGGGCTGGGCCACCAAAGATCAATACCAACTTTTTCAGTGAGGATTCCAGGAGGGCCACACCTCTGAGACAGGCTTAAGAAATGCTAATGAGAGCCCTACAATAATATTGTATTCTTCTCAGACCATCTCTTATGCAAACATTTGAGAGGAGGCTGGTTTAAAGAATTACACCAGAATAAAGTATCTAAGGATGTATTTTCATAGGGGAATTCAAGTGGTTAATTCGGACTATGAACTCCATGCATTCTAGATAATTATCTCTATCCCACAAAGGTCCTTTGTTCGTTCCACTCTGCTCTAGAGCAGATTCTTAGTGCTCTACACTCTGTTTACTGAAAGGTCTTACTAGTTTATCTTAGAATAAGTTGCTATGACATTACCTTTGATCTTAGTAGAGCTAATTTCCTAAAAGTGTGTTTCATAATGTAGCCAGGGTGGCTCTTCCTGGTACTGTCCATTCCCATGCTGGAATCTTGGGGTAAAAGAGGAAATATGTCCAAACTAGATTGTCTTGGATTCATAGTAGAAATTATGACAAGATTCCAACAGTTATTAGAATCAAACGGTCTCATCTATACCTGCTTCCAATGCTCCTTTTGTGTTTACACAGAGAGAATCTCTTTTAGCATAAAGCTCTACCCTAAAGACATGTACTTGGCTTAAGTAGCAAACATGAATGACTGACTAGGATGTGGCATCATCCAACACCTGGAATATCTGATGATTTATTCCAGTTCACTTTTTATATAAATTTATTTTTAAGACAAATGCAAAGAAGATAACTTACTTGCTTAACATTCAGGTACAACACAATCAGTATTTCTAAAAGCAAGGAATACAGAAAACATGTAGAAGTTAGATGTAAAGAATATTATTTTATTCTGAAAAATGCGTTCTTGTGGCAGTGTGGTGAACATCACAGTCCTATAAAATATGTTGCTTTGCCATTTGCACACAACTTTGGAACCATAGAACCTCAGGAAGCAGCTGAGTCCCAAATTCAAGAACAAGAGCACTCACTCACTATAATTTTCTCAACACAACCACAGCAGATTTCATGGACAGCTCTTTTTGTCTAGCACTTTAGAACAAGCAAATACCCTTGGTTCAATTTCTTATACACAGCATGATCAAATTGTGAATCTCATTAAGACTAAGGAAGTAGAAGAAATAATATTACTAACTTAAGTTGTAGAAATTTCACAGTTTTTTTCAGTGCCAACTGAAATACTGGATCTTCCTCACATCTGTTATAATTGTATTTTATTTTTAATATATCTTTAAGGGTTTAGCCTAGCACATAAAATTTATATAAATATAAATGTTTCCAATCAGATAGTAAGTATCCAGTGAGATATGTGCCTGACAAAAACAATGGTTTTAAATGAAGATTAATTGAATAATAGTCACAATTTCACCCTATTTTACTCATTCTATTTTTCACTGAGTACTTCCTTACTGAATGTACTTCCTAGCAAGCTTCCGGTGTTGTATTCAATATGCTAAGTACAGTAATGATCTGGACTTCATTCCCATGACCTGACCGAAAGATTTGGGGCTCTTTGTGTTCCTGTAATGAGCAGATGCCCTACGGCTATACTAGCATGAAACAGGAACAAATGGAGACCTTACTGGTGTCTGCTAGAGCAAATCGATGAACAACGGGAAGACAGGTGATATAAGAGGTACTTCCTTATTGCATCCAAGTACTTGAGCTTGCCATGCTTGCCTTCACATGACCAACCAAGGTCCAATCTGCATTACCACATATTGTCCCATAAGCACTGTCAATAAAGATCTATGAGCAAAGAAACAGGAGTAAGAGATGGAACTGGATGTGGCTCAATCCCCCAAATGATAATAAGAAAATGAAACAAGTAATTCTATGTTCCTTCCCAACTATAGCAAATTTTTTATTGTAATTGAGGAAGATAAATTAGCATGAAAATTAATATCACTATAACAAGGATCAGTCTCAATCAAATGACTCTCAGGAACCCTTTAACAGTTTTCAAGTATAATATTTCCCTGACTGTCTTTTTGTCTAATTAGAAGTCTTACGAAGATCCTTGATTTTGAGATTAAATGTATTCTTTTTGATAGATGGAATGTATAAGTTTTGACAATATCAAAATTGTTTAGTTTTAAAATGCCTTACATATTTAGTAAGATACTTAAAATTATTTGCTATTTTCTAAACATCAATAGTTTAATTTATTTCATTTTATGTTAAAAACTTTAAACCTGTTGAGATATTTTGTGATGTTAGCTTCTTCTCTCAAAAGACACATTCTGAATGTTTGGTTATTTGAGTTTTAACTGCATAAAAACAAAGTAACTGTGTTTTCATATCTGTTTCCAGTCAGTGAAGGAAGGAAATTTTAAAAATATAACAAAAATATATCCTTTGATTATTCAGTCAACTGTCTTGGGCACAAAAAAAAGTCAGTGCAGGAGAGATTACTGAGGATTTTCAGAATGGCTGTCATGGTTAAAAGTAAACAGTTATACAAGCAGATTCTAAATGCAAGTAGAAATTCAAAGAAAAATGGAAGAGTTGATAGATGTATTTATATGAATTTGTTAGTTTTTTGATATCAACATTATTTGCCTTCAATCTACAACGGTCTTATGAGTTAATTTTCCTCAGATAAATTTCTTGGTGTACTGGAATGACAAAAAAAATGACTCAACACCATTTTGACAGAATGAAAGAGTTTTTTTCAAATGTAACTTTTAGTTAAACTTCAATGATTGATAATAGAAAAACATGGCTCTTCCACCTCTGAGTTGAGGTTCACATATATGGTTCGCAGGTTGATTTTTATGATAAAGCTAATTAAAATAAACTCAGCAAAATATTCTTATCTTTTTCATTTATCTATTTACTTATGCCCTGAGCTGACATATATCTTTAATAAATTGACTATACTGATACTATAATGAAGAACAAAGTGGCACCCAAATATTTTATATTTAATGTTACCCTTTTCTTTTAATTTTGTGATAATTGCATATTTTATTGTTTGTTTTAGGTGACACGGGTGATAATCAAGGGTTACTCCTGGTGGTACTCTAAAAACCATACGGGATGGCGGAGTTTGAAACCGGGTTTACCACATGAGCTATCACTCTGGATCCATAAAAATTATATATTTATATTATAAAATTTTGTATAATGAAGGTGCCAAAAGACTATAGAAAATTATGATGGTTAAAATAATTTTAGTAGTTTACAGAAATGTGTGCATTGATGAAAACTAAATATTTAAGTGACATATATGGGCTTGACAAAAGCATTAGCTTTAAACGAAGGTTCATTGAATAATAGACATAATTTGGCCTTTATTTATTCATTTTGTTTTTCTATAAATACTTCTTTATTGCTCTAATTTTACTTTTTTGCTATGGTATATATAGCAATAATACCAATTCATAGATCTTTTGTTTATTCTATTCTAATGCTGTCAGGCACTAAGTGCATGGATAGCTCTAAAAGATTAAAATAATTTAAAATAGAAGCTGATAAGATAGTGCAGTGAGTAAGGCATTTGCCTTCACATAACCTACCTGGCCTTTGAGCCCAGCAGCCTACATGGACCCAAAGCACTGCTAGTAGTGGTTCTGGAGCACGGAGACAGAAGTACACCCTGAGCAGAGATAGGTGTGTTATTGAAACCCAAATCAATAATGATAAATAAGACCACAGTGGAAAACTGAATGACAGTGTCAGCAATATAAGTGAACATGTTTCTGAAGGTATCTAAGCATGTGACACAAATGTTGAGGTGTGGAGATTTGTGCTGTATGGATGACTAGAGTAGAGACAGCATGGAATGTTGATGCCTTTGCAGTCACATTATAACAGAGGTGAACAATGTCACCCCCAGAATAAAAGCTGCTGTATCGCCTTCCAGTAAACTGAATCACCTTGTTACTGGCACAATTGTGTGCCTTCCAAAAAGGCAGCGAGAAGGAGGCTATTCTGCTTGGTATAACAGATGGTCTGCTATTACTTTTTACATTGCCTTGTAATTCTTTGACCTAACCTTTTGATCACCTATTACCAGATCTCCATTACCTCAATACTCTTTTCTGGCCTCAATATAGTGAAGCTCTGCCTTTTGGTTCAGGATGTATATTGAGTTTCTAACATATAACTATTCTTCAACAATTTTAACTATTTTATTTTAGGATATGAATTATTTGTCTTTAAAATGGATTTTTTATTCATAACACTGAGACCAAAAGTTGATCCATACTTTCCAAGGTGCTGTCAGAATGAAAGAGTAGAGAGTATAGCTTCCAATTCCAGTTCACATTTTATTCCAGGTACACTGGGATACTACTAAGCAGTTTTATATGCAGAATAATACAATCAGAAGACAACTTTATGGAAACTCTTACTGGAATAATAGATATATTAATGAATAGAGGGTAAAATTTCTATGCAAGAGGCCTGGGTTCAATTGCTGAACCATATGGTGCCCTTGGTTCAATTATTGAACCAAGGATCTGGAAAGAACCCCGAGCTCAGAACAACACTACATAAAGTGCCCAAAACTTTCAATTAAGGAAAAAAAATAATTTAGGTATTATGTGAAGAGTGTAAAATAATTAAATTTAAAACAGAGTGATATAGTAGTTACTTGTCTGTGGGTACAAGAGATGCCTGTGTTATGGCTTTATTTAAAACAAACAAAATATTTTATTGTTTTTGGATGACTCTTAGAGTTTAAAGCAGCCTACTATTACACAATAGAAATAGGGTAACCAGATTTACAAAGTTATTAAAGAGAAGGCAGTGTTCTAACATGAAAATGTGCTTCTAAGTTTTGATTGTGAGAAATATTTTTCAGGGTTTTTTTAGTCATGGTGATTTATAATCCTGTTAATTATAGTGTTCATGTTTACAACATTCCAACACCAGATCCTCCACCAGTGTCCACTTCCTTTTTCCATTGTCTCAGTGATTCCTACTACAACATACCCTTCTCCTCCCCAATATAGTAACTTCATTCTGTAAATTTGTTGTCAGGTTCTGCTGCCTTTGACTGTTTGTTATTCCCTCAATATGCCTCTTTTTTTTTGGGGGGAGGGGGTCACACCCGCAATGCTCCCGGGGTGTTTCCTGGCTCTGCACTCAGGAATTACTCCTGGAGGTGCTCGGGCGACCACATGAGATGCCAGGGATCGAACCGGGCCAGCATGCGTCGGCCGTGTGCAACGCAAATGCCCTACCGCTGGACTATAGCTCGCCCTCAACATGCCTCTTTAAAACCCATACATGGGAAATGGGCACTGGTGGAGGGGCGGGGTGCTGGAACACTATGTGACCGAAACCTCCAAACATGAACAACGTTGTAATTGTATATCTCACGGTGGTATAATAAAATGTTTAATAATTAAAAAAAAACATACATGGGAGAGGTTATTCTGTATCAATAAACTTTTCAACTTTGATGTAATAGACAATTTTTCTGGAGAGAGTCATTTAAAATAAAATCTATAGTAATATTGAGAGACAAATTTCTGCTTTAAATTAACACATTAGTGATGACATGAATTAAATTAAAATTTTTTCAGAGTGTGAGTTTTATTCGACAGCAAAATCAAAGTGTGCCCAATTTGTTATAAGATTACAAAAGCATTGCTCCCAAATTGGGAAAGACACGATGAATTTATATGTCAGATTCAAGTTGTGAACATATAAGGTGTGGTGTTTGGTTACTTCTTGTTCGCTGGTTTTTTGTTTGGCTTTCTTCGGGAGGAGGGGCACACTCAGAGGTGCTCAGCGGCTGCTGCCAATGCTGAGCTCGGGTATGTTCATGGAGATGCCAGTTTGATCACTGTCATCAAACCAGGGTTGGCTGAATGAAAGGCAAACGCCCTACCTGCTGGACTATTGCTCTGCCCTCGAGAATATGAGTTTTGCTCAAATAACGGAATTCAAACACATGCAATTACTTATCACATTGTACTATGTGAAAATTCATACTGCAGAAAACCCATGTTCGTATTCATGCTTTTTTTTCCTTGGACATGTTAAAACTTGAAACTTATCTAACTCAAACACTCCCAATATCTTAATTTGTTTAGATAATTGATCTTTAACAAAATTAAATGAAACACAAAACTAGAAAAATACAAATGAAATGATATATAGAAAGCCACAATACACATTAATGGGTTCATCAGTACAACAATCTCATAATCTTACCTATATGCTGCAAAATTTTCAGCCCTCATCACCCACAAATCTTGTCGTTGTTGTTTTTACAGATAATTTTTTGGTTAAAGTTCTTCCTGCTTCTTTATGCTGTATAAATGCTCTAGGGGAAAGTATTCAGGGGATTGAACCATATTTGGCTGTTTCCAGGATTTAATTCTACCTCTATTCTCAGGGATCACTCCTGGCTGGCTAGGGGATGATATGGGTGATAGATATTAGACCAATTACACCCTGTTTAAAGCATATGACTAACTTACTGTTCTAATGATCCTGTCCCTGGTAAGATATTCTAGGATCTTTTAAATATTGATTTATTCTTGAAAAACTCTCCTGAGACCTACAATTTATATTAATGGACCAATGCATGCTATTGATATGGGAGGCCTGATGCCAGCAGAACATGGGCCCTTGAGCATCGCATATGATCCCCAAAGTACCTCAGAAGTAATTCCTGATTGTAGAGCCAGGAGTAACCCCTGAGCATTGTCTGGTGTGACCCAAAAAAAAAAAAAAAGGAAAACTCATATTCTGTTATTAACAGAAAGTGTATGCAATGCAGACCTCCAAAGATTCTGGAGCAAAAGGACAGAAGATGCTACTCAGACTCAGAGACATTATTGCAGGGGGTTATGAATCAACAGGTGTGATTAAAAATATAGCAAGGCTAGGTTCTGCCTTGTCTTGGCTCTTTTTCTTTCTCTCGTGGATTATTCAAATTCAAGTTTTCTTTCTAGTCTTTCTATTTAACTAAAGAACTATATAAGTTTCCATCTAATTATATTGAAGAAAAATGCTTAATAATTTTCAGTTTTTTGCAATAAGGGATTCAAAGCAAAACTGAAATGAAAATGGTAATGAAAACGGTAAAAGGAAAATGGTAAGGTCAAAGGACCTTTCATTTTATGTTATCTGATGAAGATTGCTTTTTAGAATTACAATGTCCAAATTCAAACAGCTACAAATTTGTATTATAAATTATATATCTTTAAAGTGTATCACTTATGAATATGTAGGTGAAATAGAAGCAACAGTAAACAATTAATAATATATTCAATAAGCTAGTTAACTTTGGTTCTACTCAATAAACAGAAAAAGCTTTTTAATAGCAAATTTATGGTGATTGTTGTAGAATATGCAGACTTAAGAAACATTTGCATTTAAATATTTTATTCATGTATGAATTCTCCCAATGATTATTTTAAGGCATTTTTTTCTGTGTCAATTTATATTATCTTTGTAAAGGTATATATAACTTCGATTTAGATACTTGAAAATAAACCGAATAAATTGAACTCACATTAACAGAATAATAAGAGAATAATCAGTTACAAGACAAAAAATTGTTTTCAATATGAACAATTGAAGAGAAAGCTCATTTTTATGCTAATGTATACCTTGGTCATCTTTATTGATTATAAAAAAAAATTAAAACTTTGAGAAATATTTTTATAAAATTTAATGTTTTCCAATTTCAATAATATTGAATAGGCATTTACCCTAAGTACAAGTTCATAATTAATTAATTGTGTTCCATCATCTCACTAATGTCTTAAAGTACATGGCAGAAATATTAAAAATGGAAACTTAAAAATCTCTCAGATTGAATCTCTGTTCTAAATCTGTCTTGATGAAATAATCAGGTCAGAATAAAATATGTGATGAAGTTTCTTTCAAATTAAGAAAATACTATTTTAAAATTTAAGTGTGTCTTTGAAGATACTCATTCTAACATCTGTTCTGACATTTGCTATAAACCATTGTCTTTTCCTATTTTTTTAAATTTTACACATTCATCTTAGATTATCCATGGTGTGACTGGATAGTTTGGGACAAAAAAAGATAAAGGTCAATAGGTGGCTAAAACTCTACAAAAATTGTCTGATAAAAATATTTACACCACTACATGGCAGAGCCTGGCAAGCTACCTGTGTTTTATTCGATATGCCAAAAGCCAGTAACAATTATCGACCTTGTTCCCAGGAAAAGCAGAGATACAAAAATATCAACCATAATATAGTATTTGGAAAGGTATAAGAAACTTAGGGTGGAATGTTGAAAGAGTAGATATCATTTCAATTTTGTAAACAATATTAGTAAAATTATTATATCTGTTTCCAGTATGGCCGAGAGAGCATGGTTTATACAACAACAATAAAAATTATATAAGAATAGATGGGTCAGTAGTTCACTTGTCACTAGTTTCTTTTCTTCCCATTGTTCATCGATTTGCTGGAGCAGGCACCAGTAACGTCTTCATTCATTGGGATGAGGTCCATTATTGTTACTGTTTTTGGCTTATCAAATACACCATGGGTAGCTTGCCAGGCTCTGCCATGGCTCTGGGTTCATCCCATAGGGCCCAGTCTTTTTCTGTATCAGACCATCATTCATCCAGGGTCAATGGGACAGAGCCCTTGGTGTAGATAAACCCTGTCTCCTGTCTGCCACCTGCCGACGCAGCATGGCACTGCAGCCACGCCTGCAACACCTCAAGGGCCAGGTAATATAAAATAAGCTAAAATAAACATCTTTTTTTTTTTTTAATACAGATGGTCAATGCAAGAACAGAGATTTTCCATAAACCTAAATGCCAACTTAAACCCTAACCCACATCCTGGATCATTTCATGAACCCCACTGCCCTCTTCCAGTACTCAGTGGACCAGAAGACCTGTCCTATTACAAATTACTCTATCCACTGAGGAGGAGAAAAGGAAGGGGATGAGAATGCTTCTAGCCTGACAACAGACTAGGCCCCGTGGGATAAATCCAGAGCCACTGCAGACCCTGGCAGCTACCCAGGCTTGGTGGTGCATTTGATATGCCAAAAACAGTAGCAAAAATGAACCTCATTCCCAATGAATAGAGTCGTCACTGGTGCCCGCTTGAGAAAATCGATGAACAATGGAAAGAGAAGTGATACAAGTGACAAGTGAAGGTAAACATAGCAGTACACACCTGCTGTGAGGCAGGCTTAAGAGGTGGCTGTTAAAATTGGAGATAATGGTGGTGGGAAGGTGCAGGCGTGGTGGGAATTGTTGTTGGTAAATTCAACATCGGTACTGTAACAATTCTTTTTTTTTTCTTTTTGTGTCACACCTGGCCATTCTCAGGGGTTTCTCTTGTCTCTGCACTCAGGAATTACTTCTGGCGGTGCTCAGGGGACTATATAGGATGCCAGTGATCACACCTGGGCCAGCATGAGCTGGCCACATGCAAGGCAAACACCCTACCCGCTGGGCTATCGCCTCCGCCCCTGTAACAATTCGTTTTAAACAAGTTAACTGCAGTTTTCGTATAAAATGTAAGGGGAACATTTTTTTTTAAAGAAGAATACTTAAGCCAGTTAATATTAATAAATTTTAGTTGTTTTGACCTAGGAGAGACCTCACCCTACAATTTTGGAGTGATCCTATTGGTTCCAAAAAGACTCATGCTGATATATGGGAACCATAAAATACCAGGGATCAAACCCAGCACTGATGAGAGAGAGTATGTGCTCATTTATTTGGCTTATTTTCCTATCCTTCAAATCTTTACTAAAGCCAAATGCCAAAACTTTCTGTTTTTTTCTATTTAATGATTGACTTATTTGTCCTTGGGAAGCTTTTCAGGTATTCTAAAATAATCTGAGTTGTAAATAGAAGTTATTTAATGATGAATATACATTAACAAGAAATAAAAAACAAATTGGGTCCTTTGAGTACCCAAAACATATCCTAAAACTTTAAAAGCCAAGCCCCAAACACCACACGGTAAGTTCATGCATGTCTGACTTTGATAAGGAAATGAAATCAAGCACTTTCACATGCTTTGGATTGATGTTTATCAACAATAAAAAAATAAACCACAAAAACCTCTGAGATCGCCCAGAGATTTGTACTTTAAGCAATTGTCATGGCTTCGTTTTTCCCACACACAAAATATGTTACTTCAAAATTTTTCATGTAGTTTGTTAAGAAGTTAGTAGCTTTTAGCTATTTTACCTGGCATATTGGAATGAGAACTATTCCACCTTCGTTGAAAAATATTGGAGTTAGTTGTTCTTGTATTTAGGTGTAAATTTTCTCTGAAATAGTTATCATATCATATATATATATATATACTGTGTAATGGAATACATATGCTTAAAACCACACACATATAAAATATATGGCATATTTGGCACAGGAAGCTGGAGTGACCCTTCTTTTAAGTGGCCCTGAGACAATTGGCCCAGTTATGGAAAATAAATTAAATTGATTTTCAACCTCATACTCTGTGGTATTGATTTTCAAATTGCTCAGACCATCAGTATCAACAGGGAATATGTTGGAATGTATAGATTTGGATTCTGGCCCAGTGCAAATGAATTAAAAAAATGAAAATAGTCCAGCTCTTTGTATTCTAACAAGCATTCAGCATATATTGATGTACACAGACATTACAAAATGTTTCAAAATCCTAGCTGGTCAAATGCCTGATGAAGAAAATACTGAAATATTTTCAAAGAAAATAAAATGTTTTAAAGTGTAATTTGTCAGTGACTATAGAATCACCAAAATGATAATAATCATGTAATTAGAAAACTTATCCAAATTGAAGTAAATTGCATTCATTTTCATTAAAGAAAGTGAAATTAGATAAATAAGTTACAAAGAACTTCCGTACCATGCATAAGATAGAAATGGAATATGTATAAAGGTGAGCCAGAGAGACAGCTCGAAGACAAACCTCTTGGCTTTCAGGGACCGGACCCAGGTTAGAGCCGAGTATCATAAATGGTCTCCTGAGAGACCATTTATGCACCAGCATGAGAGATCCTTCAAAAGAAAGTCAGGTATATTTCTGGAGCTTTGCCACATGTATCATCTTCAATCAAAAAAAAATGTGCAAGGAATGCATATAAATCACATGAGCAAGGGAAGAGAAAAATGGTGTGTCAGAATAGCAAATGGTTCTGTATTAAACTAAGAAGCTTCTGCATCACAAAAAGAAATAACCAGAATAATATGACACCCCTCAAAAACTTTGGAAAATTATTTGCTCACTGCTCACCTGATAATTGTTGACATCCAAGGCATATAAAGTATTGGTAGAAATTTACAGAAAAAAAAATGGCAAGAGCTCTGAAAAATGGTGGATAAGATGAACAGAAACTCATCAAAGGAGATATATTGGTGTTCAAAAGGTACATAAAATACCACTTATCATCTGGCAAAAACTGGGTCCCGTGGGATGAAGCCAGAACCACGCAGAGCCTGGCAAGCTACCTGTGACATATTTGACATGCCCAAAACAGTAACAATAATGTACCTTATTCCCACTGGAGCATCTGAGAAATTCATTTCAGAAGAATTATATATAATTTTATACTAGTGAGACAAGTACACATCATAGAACACAAAAACAAGAACTGTTGGCATAGAAGCAGGGTAAAAAGGACACTCCTTCGATAACAATGAACCATCAACTACTGCAGCCCTTTGGGAAACAATATGAATACTACTCAATACATTAGGAGTTGACTTTCATATAGAAAGTGACCTGAAGGAATGGTTTGAGGCTTTTCTGTTCCTGGAGCAAGCAGATACCCTTGGGGTACACTTGCTTAGAACAGGAAGTATGGAGACGTAACTGGTGCCCACTTGAGCAAATTGAGAGCAATGGGAAGACAAGTAATATAAGTGATAGAAGATGCTTCCATTTATATTTTTATTACAGCATAATATCCAAAATCTGAAAAAACCAAAGTGTCAAAGAACTGATTGCTAGATAGGGGTTTATGGTACATATACATAGTGGAATACTACACAGATTTTTTTAATTAAGTTTAAAAGTATGTACAGCAAACCACAGTGTGTAAGAGAAGGGAGAGAAAAGTACTTTATAGACACAGGCTAAGGGTGCAGGGGAGGGCATCAGGGGACATTGGTGGTGGGAAATGCACACTGGTGGAGATATGGGTGCTGCAGTATCTTATGACTGAGAACTAATCATGAACAGCTTTGTAAATGTCTATCTCAGGGTGCTATAATAAAATAATTTAAAAAATTAAAGAAATAAAAGTCAGAACTGAGTTTGATACTTAGAACCAGAAAGATTCCTGACTACAGAGGGAGGTCTAAACCCTGTGTTAGGAGTGACTCCAAAACAAAGCCAAACAAAACAATCCTACCCCCCACCGCCTCAGTGTAATAACAAGACCATAAACATGAAACTGGACCATAAACAGTTTGTAAACCATGGTGCCTAAAATAAAATCGGCAACAAACAAAAATTCAACCAAAACCAAAAGAAGCAAGAACGTCAGGGATTAAAAACAAATCACTTCCTCAGTTTTTCCTCAGGATACCCTTTTTCTATCCGACCAAAGCAGGACTTACTTTTGATTCCTGACTTGCAAGACAAATGACTTATCTCCCTGGATTGCAAATAGGAACACAATTGCATAGATGTAAAGCCGTAGTATTTCCTGGTATAATACGGAAAGCATTTGAAAGTGTTGGTAGAGAGTGAAGTAATTAATTTCCTTTAAGAAATCTTGGAGAGGAGAGAGACACACAAAGAGAGAACCTGAAAAAGTAAAGTCACACTAAAGGAGGAACAGACTACTTACAGAGGAAGAGGTTGTGCACCTAGAATGGCGCTCTGGGGGAACTGAGCTAATTTAGAAAGCTGAGTTTAAGTGTTCTTTTCTACTCCAGCTATCTCAGCTCTAGGTGAGGGGCAGAGAGGTGAACAGGAGAAGAATATGTTGATAGGGGTCTCCAGGGACAAGGATTTTCAACCTTTGTTGGTTTCTTTGTCCTGTGAGCATTTTAAAAGAGTATATTCTGTTTTTTGGTTTTTTTTTTTTTTTTTTTGCTTTCAGGGGTTACTCCTGGCTCTGCACTCAGGAATTACTCCTGGCAGTGCTCGGGGGACCATATGGGATGCTGGGGATCGAACCCAGGCCAGCACAGGCCGATCCAGATACAAGGCAAACGCCTCTACCCACTGGGCTATCGCTCCAGCCCCTAAAAAAGAGTATATTCTGGATGGCGTAATGATACATTCTTTTTAAAAAAGAACGCATCAATTATTTTCAGATATAGTCTTTTTTGGGGGATCACACCCCTGCAATGCTCAGGGGTTACTCCTGGCTGTGCACTCAGGAATTACTTCTGGCTGGCTGTGCTCGGGGCCATATGGGATGCCGGGATTGACCCGGTTCAGCTGTGTGCAAGGCAAAGGCCCTCCCCACTGGACTATTGCTCAGGCCCTGTTACAGTCTTGAACTGCAATAATATTTCGCATTATTCAGAGGATATATCTTCTCTCCAAATATTTCTTGGTTGATTTATGGCTTTTTGGCTCTTCAAACATGTCTTAGTTGTTTTATGGCTTTTCGTGTATCCTGACAATTTACTGCAGAGGGTGTCCTACTTGAAGCATGCCTTGTAAACTGTCACCCAGTCACTCTTGGCTTAAATACGAACCAGGAATATAACATACTGAGGAATTTTGTTGACTATTGATCTCTGAAAACTTCTCTAGGTTGTTCATAACGGCATATGCTCATCCAAAGAGATCAACTTCTGTAAGGGTATATTACAATTAGAACAAAAAAAGTTCAAATCATCCTTAAGAAGATTCTGTTAACTGTGTATCTTGTGGTGATTCAATTAAAATAAAAATTTTAAATATAAATAAAAGTATATGTTAGATAACTTACTATTCTCTAAAAGTTATACTAATGGTTTTATAAATTATTTAATATTGACATTAATAAATATATTCAACAATTCCTTTATATCTTTTCATTTATGAAAATATAGAAGAATCCCCATTCTATTATCTATATTGATACCTGATCTAATAGAAGAAAATGTTCAGCATTTTTTTTCCTCTGGCACTTTGATTTATTTGCTTTTTGCAAAAGTCTCTAAGTTTTATATAAACATTATGCAATTTATATTCCTGTAATATTTGGTGATGTGTGTTCATTTGAATACATGTATATTCTATGTACAAATTTTATATGTGGGTCAAACCCAGCAGTGCTCAGGTTTTACTCCTGAGTCTTTGCTCAGGGGTCACTCATGGCAGGCTTGGGTGATTATATGTGGTGTCAGAGATTAAACCCTGTTTGGAATATATGATGCAAGTACTGTCACCATTGTACTATCACTGTAGCCCGGTCCCTGACACCTGATGCGGTCCCCTTAGCATGGACAGGACGATCCCTGAGCAGAGAGTCAGAAATAAGGTTTGAGCTTTGACCCAGAACAAAAGCAAAACAAATAAAAACTTTCTTTAGGAAAATTAAATGTGCTACCATACAAAAAAAGTGAGTGAAATCAGATAAAAAAGGGAGTTTTTTTATTTTCCAACACTAGTTTTTCCACGATACTACATCACTTTCTTACATAATTTGTTTCAAAATTAATTGCTGCAGAGATAAAACTGAAATCACATTAGCAATCTGATTATCCTCAATATAGGAACGGTAGCAAACCTACCATAGTAGAACAATCCTGGCATAAAATAAATGGAAAGGAGATAATGATATTGAAATTGAGATAGGTTCATAATTCTGTACCAACAGATCCAGTATGTTATGGTTCTCAGAATAATCTAATAGCAATCAAATTACTATAAATCGTCATTAAATTTACTTAATATGAATTGACATGGATTGTCTGGTGGAATATTATTTTATTGGATTATTTTATTGGATTGTAGCTGACTATATAAGAACTCAGAGGGCATTTCAGAAAATACATTGAGTATATATATGTGTGTATATAAGCAATGTTAATACATAAGTATATTTACCTATATACACATATATGAATCTATATTCACTCACATTTGTACATGCACACATATTATTCTTTTTTATGAGTCAGTGGACATTCAAGTGGCTCATTTAGATCCTGACTTCAATTCTTTAGAAAAAGTATCTGTAAGAGAGACTGCTTTATCATGTGTTCTATTATTTTTAAAATAAATTGAGGTAGCTCCTTTGTTTTCATAGTAGGTGAACAATTTTGTATTTCTTCAACCATGTCTGAGTTCAATTTTTCATGTCTTTTCCAACACTTGCCTTAATTTTTTTATAATGGTTACATGAGGTGATGTGAGATGATATCTCATTATTTCTTTTTTATTTTTTTGCTTTTCCCTGATGATTAATCACTGTCACTGTATCACTGTCTTCCCGCTCATCATCGATTTGCTCGAGCGGGCCCCAGTAACATCTCCATATGACCTGTCTCATGCTAGTAGAGCCCAAGGGCATCTGCTTGCTCCAGGAACATAAAGAGCCTCAATCCATTCTGGAATGAGGTCTATAATTGTTACTGGTATTTGGCATATCAAATACAACATGGGTAGCTTGCCAGGCTCTGCCGTGCAGGTAGCATACTCTTGTAGTCATCTCTAAGTCCAGCATTTATTGCGTGCGTGAGCCGGGCGCTGATAGGCTGGTCTACTGGGTGGAGTTCTGACGAGAGAGAAGTCTGTATGTGGAAAATGGAAGCCTGGCTCATCGAAGTTCCACCCTGCAGCAGTCATCTTTTTTTAAATCCGGCTCAGGTATGCCAGGCCAGAGACTCACAGACATGGGGCAGAGCTGCTACTGACTCTCCCTGTGACCAGCCGCTCACGAGGCACCCATGAGGGATGGTGGGTTCTAGCCCTGGCCCACCATCCCAGCAGAGCCTTGCAACAAGCCAGACGACCCCCCTACTCCATGAGGGCCTCCATTTTCCACATCCGGACTTCTCTCTCATCAGAACTCCACCCAGCAGACCAGCCTATCACAGCCCGGCTCATAGAGTTCCACCCTGCAGCAGTCTTTTTTAAATTCGGCTCAGGTATGCTGGGCCAGAGACTCACAGACATGGGGCAGAGCCACTACTTGCTCTCCCAGTGCCCAGCAGCTCACGAGGCGCCCAGGAGGGATGGCGGGTTCTAGCCCTGGCCCGCCACCCCAGCAGCAGATGATTAATAAAAGAGCGATTTCATGGATATGACACCATAAATACAGACATCAAAAGAAAAATTGAACAAGCAAAATTGATATAAAAATTTCTGCTCAATAAAGAATCAACAGTGCAAAAAGGCAGTGTTCAAAATGTGAGGAAATGTTTACATATTAAATATCTGATAAAGTTTTGATTTTCAGGGATGGAGCGATAGGATGGCAAGCAGGTCATATGCTTCTGTACTATAAAATTAGCATATGTATATATACATGCATTATATATGTATGTATCCTAAAATCTGGATACATATATACATAATATGCATATATATATGAATTTTAAAATAAGATTTATTTTCAGAATTTGATAATATGAAAACACATTTGCCCCTATTTAATTTCCCCAAAGGCTTATAAGTTAAGATAAGATGTTATGAGAACAAGGAACTATTAAATGTAAACTGCATCCTAGAAAGTGTAACAGTATAACAGTGTGATCCGACACCCTAATGTCTAGACAACAGCCTACCAGCCTAGAAGGATAGCATATGATCTCAAAGCTATGTGAGAAAAGTGTAAGCTTGAAGTTAACTTCTTCCTCATATATTGCTGTCATAGCAGCCAATTCACTATTCCTAAAAAAATATAAAGGCTTTTTAAGCACTATATTTATATTTTTAGACATAAATTATAAGACATCATTGATGTCACGCAGATTGTGGGGGAAAATGTCAGATTTATTATTAAATAATTCCTTCTCTAAGTGTTCTCTAAGATATGGAAACATTTTATAATGGCAAGATTTTTCTTAATACTTTTGTAAGAGTGCTTGGAATGCTTGACCTACTAGAGTTAGAATAAAAATGTATCCCTTAAGCACTGCCTTGCAAGGGTGAGGCCCCAAGTTTGATCCCCAGCATCGGCTCATATGCATTTACTGTGATCCTGACTCCCCACAACTTCAAATGTGTGCTGCCACTACAAAGTGTATAAATTGACAGGTCACCACAACAAAATCAGTTCCCTGTAGGAAACACTGCAAACAGAAATAATTTAAGAATTACAATGCAAGTAAGTGAACATCTGGGCCAGTGTGTCTCATCTTTGGCATTAACAACAATGGCAACAACAATAATAACATAGTAAAGGAAGTTGAGGTGGGGAGTTTACAAAATCTTTAAGAGTCCAAGAGATAATATGATCCTTGTAAGATAGACACCCAATTTCTTTTTTCTCTGTGTTTTTTAATGGATTTTCTAGCACCATTTTTGAGAGACTATTCTGTAATTAGATATTATTATGTCACTGTCACTGTCTTCCCGCTCATCATCGATTTGCTCGAGCGGGCACCAGTAACATCTCCATATGATCTGTCTCATGCAAGTAGAGCCCAAGGGAACCTGCTTGCTCCAGGAACATGAAGAGCCTCAAACTATTCCATTAGGTCATGGGAATGAGGTCTATAATTGTTACTGGTATCTGGCATATCAAATACGACATGGGTAGCTTGCCAGGCTCTGCCATGCTGGTAGCATACTCTTGTAGTAATATCCAAATCCAGCATTTATTGATGAACCGCAGCTGCGCGAGCTGGGCTGTGATAGACTGGCCTGCTGGGTGGAGTTCTGACGAGGGGGAAGTCCAGATGTGGAAAATGGAGGTCCTCATGGAGTGGGGGGTCATCTGGCTTGTTGTGAGGCTCTGCTGAGGTGGCGGGCCAGGGCTAGAACCTGCCATCCCTCCCGGGCGCCTCATGAGCATCTAGGCTCAGTGAGAGCCAGTAGCAGCTCTGCCCCATGTCTTTTTTTTTTCTGAAAATAATGACATAAAAGGATTTTTTTGTCAATGCTTCTTTAGTATAAACTGCTTACCGGATCCATTTGTTTCTCAATCTTGTCAATTAAGAGGTTTGGGATATTAATAGTACATCAGTTCCATCTAACACATGATGGTTAACAAGACTAAGGACTGAACTAACAACTTCCCCTTTCTTTATCCAAAAATTCAATTGTTTCAGTCACCAAAGCCCACAAAGATCAAACCTTTTTCATTTTCATTTATAATAGATATTATTATATTTGTTGTCATACATTGTCTTATAAACTTGGATTTAGTTTTGAGCTTTTCATTCTTTTTTTACTGGATGTCTTTATTTATTTAATAGTAGGCTTGTTTTAAACCAAACCATCTGCATACTGCTTTCCATGCCACAAACTTCTGATTATGTAATAGAAACTGTTAAACTATCCTTTGATTTTAAAGACCTGTTTATAGTTGAGTAATATATAAGGTCATTTTATGCTCAAATAAGAAAATATTGTATTAGGATTAATGTAAGAAAATTTTAATTAGAGGAACATTTGAATTTAAAAAAAAGAGTCCAAGAGTTATTACACAGGCTAAGATGCATGTCTGGAATGTGGTTGATTCTGGTTTAAATGTACATACAGAAAGGGCCTATGAGTATCATCAGGTCTAACACTGAAGACCCCCTAAATGCCACAGGGGTGGCCTGGGTATTCCAGGCACCACTGGCCAGAGCTGCACTGAATCCTCAGACCTCTCATTTAATCACAGGCCCTGTTGGCTGAGAATATGTGAGGGCCTTCTCCCAAAGGAACCTTCCTAGAAAAAATACCTTGGTCTTAAGTTTGCAGTAAGTTAGACTTCAATATATAAAAGTAAATAGAATATCGGATGTCTTTCATTTTTTAATATGACTTCAAATGTCCAGAGGTACTCTGGGAAATGAATTTGCTCTAACTTTTTTTATAGTTTTTTTTCAATTATGTTGCCATAGTTTAAAATCACTCACTATGTTTGGTCAAAAATAAATATTAATATCTTGAATATTTGGAAATGCCAAACCTTATCCATGAAAAACTCTAGTTTTTTTGATTTCTACTTCATTAAAGGCAACCTATTACTAATGTCTTTCCGTCTTCAAATGTTCTTCATGTATAAATATGATAGAGTGTCTTAAAAGAAAATTGTAGTTTAAATTGAGTTTGCTATTCCCTTCAAGGATCTATTTCAATACAGACGATATGTTTGATTTCAATTTTTTACAATACCTATTTTACTCTTAATATTTTTTGGAATTTATAGCTAGGAGACAACACACCCACATCAGGGACAGGATGGGACAGCTCTCTGAAGTCCTCTGCCTGTTATCTACAAAACCTTTCTCAGCTCGGGCCAGAGTTACTTGCCTTGCATGCTACCCATATAGATTCAATCTGTAACATACTCTACACCTAGCGCTCTGTAGTAGTGATCCCTGAATGGAAATTCAAACACAATCCTTAAAAATAGCAGGATGTACACTAACAGCACCCCAACCTCCCTAACCCAGCTCTCTGAAGACAGGGTTTAATTTGTCCCACATTCTTCATCAGGATCACAGAGTGCAGAATTAACATTCTGGTCCTTTTCTTTCACAAAGATAACCACTATCTAATAATAATAATACAGTGATCTTATAGTGCTGGTTCCTTAGAAAGGTAACGTAGATTCTAGAAGAATAAATGAGCATCTTGGAATCAATTGAGGAAGCAGTGGCTCTAGTTGGTCACACTAAGGTGACCTTCTATTACCCTCCATGGAATTTGTCAACACTGTGAGAGTGAGAAGTTTGTAGTTAGTGTGAGCATTGTTAGTGTGGGCTGGGATGTCAGGGTTCTATGGACCTCACATGGTGCCCCCCCCCCCTAGACTGAACAAATGAACTTGTATTTTGAGGGCTTTGTGATTGCCAATAATTTATAGTTGAGTTTATTAGAATATAGTTCATGTTTGGGGAAAGTGTCTGAATTAGGAAGCTACAGGGACTCCTTCCAGGACAGAAATGCACTCAATGTCTCTAAGATTGATTCAGTGGTGTTAACAATCCTGAGTACCCTCAAAAAGGGCAACTGCAACACAACTAAGCAACCCATCCTTCCGGTTGGCCCCAGGGAAGTCAGATGAAGGCTGAGATCAAGTGTTGATTCAGCAGGCTGCAATGCTATATTCCTCCTCGCTACTCTCCTGTCGATAATACCTCAAGAGCTACTAGTATAGCAATTCCCTTGTCTATATCAATTCAGACTTCCCTTGTTTGGAATTTAATAGTGTCAATACTTAAGGATTTTCTTAGATATGATGTATCTGAGATTATTTGAGGTGTTAATGAAAAAAAAATGTATTTGAACAGTAGAGTTGGGGAAAAACACAGAAACAAAAATTCTCTACCAAATTTAGAAATGTTTCAATACATTCTGAAATTTATAGCTAAAACAAAGAAGTTTCAGATTAATCCTAAGATTGCTCTTATTTTTCTATGCTTTTTTTCTTATCTCAATTTGTCAGTGTTGAGAAAGTATTGAAATTAGTCTGTTTGCTTATTAGTTGTGATTATTCTTCTTGTTTTATTCTCTTTCTGCTTTTATGTAATGAATTACATTTATGTATTCATTTCCATTTTTTCCACCTAAAAGCTTTTTTTTTATTCTATTTTTCTTTTAGTTTTTTGCCATACCTGGTGATACTCGAGGCATGCTCTTGGCTCTGCACTCAGAGATAGATCACTGCCAGCTGACCCAGGGAACTTTGTGGGGTGCTAAGGATCAAACCCAGGTGAGTGGCAGCATGCAAGGCAAACACCGCTCTGCTCTTCTATCTCTCTACTCCTAGAATAAAATGTTTAACTAACCGTGAATACATGCTTATTTTCCAGTTAATCTTACAAAAAAAGTCATTAACAAAAATTGCCATAATATTTTCATTACAGTATTTGTTTCATATTTTGTTTACATATTGCAACAACATACAAAATAATTTTCAGGGTTTTTTTTCTTTACAAATCAACTTAATATTGAGTGTGCATCACCTTCAGTGTTATTTATTTCCCTCAAATACCAATGGTTGTTTGGGGGCCAAAATTATGTTTCTGCTATTGTTCTTCAGACAATATACCTGTTTGCACTATATTTTTAGCACATAAAAATATTTTTATGTATATAATATTATGTACATAATTTTCAAACTAATGTAGAAAGAAAGGGCAGCAGCAAAATTGTGAATAACCCAAACGGAATAACTAAGTCTTTCTCCATTTGTCTGATGTAATCAATGTTGTTGTGAATTTTAATAGACATTACTGGATGTGATGATCCAATAAATCATTACAACTCATTTATTGGAACATTTGAGAACTAATTTATTGCTATTGCTAAATTTTATGTTTTCATATTTAAAATAAATCACACTTTTCATAACTATGATTTTTATTTGAATATAACAAGATTTTTTTTAAAATATTGAATGGCCTGCCATGATGGTAGATTTAGTAATTATAAAGATCCAACAAATGATCTTTAGCCAAATTACTGATATTTGAAAACAGCTTTAATATTATATCTTTTTTCTATTTCTTATGCTCTCAGATTTCTCTGTTCTATATTTGTATAACACATTACTGTCGCTCAATCTTCCATTCTACCAATATATTGACATTTTCAATATCACTCTTCATGCTCAACGAAGAATTGATGTAAAAAGTTGAATGATACAGTTATAATATTGTCAAGTACTTCTTGAAAAGATATTACGCCATAAAAATTCTCAGAAAATTAAAAAGTCTGCACAGTATGAAATGCGCAGTCTTTACGAAAACCCAAGAAGAGGCCTTGATTTGATTCTCTGCTCTATCAAAAATAAAATTCATTTGTGATAATGATTATTACAGGTTTTTTTTGGTACCAACACATGCACATACACACTTATGTACATATACACATGAGAAAATTATCTCTTCTATGTGATTGATATATAGATTTATAAAGGAAAAGAAAAAAAGGAAAAATGTTTCCTATTCAAAAATGTTTTACCACTGCATGTGAAATTTTATCTATTATGTATTACCTGTTCTGTTATTTAGTATGTGTTTATAATCTATTTCAAGTGCCTATAATTAATCAATGAAATAATACCTTGTAAAGTTTAGGGAAGGAAACATATTGCCAATTGGAATAAATTTAATACATCAAACCCAATAGTATTAGCATCAATGAGATTGACCTGGGGCTTGGGAGGTAGCGTGGCAGGGAAAATGCTTGCCTTGTATGCAGCTTATCTGAGTTCTATCCCGGTACATTTATGAACTTCTGAGCACCTCCAGAAAGATCCCTGGGAAAGATCAAAAGAAAGTCCTGAGCACAATTCAGTATGATCCCAAAAAACAAAACTTTCCTGAATCACTTAATATGATTAAAGTATGATCTCTTTGCTATTGTTTTTGAACTAAATTTCAGATAAGTTTGTCTATTATCCACTTAATATGTTGACCTTGAATACCTGTATCTAAAGTATTAAAAATATTAGTTTTTGCTTTGATTTTACCACCCAGCGGTGCTCAGGAAGTCACTCATGGGAGCTCTGGGAAACACTGCATGCCAGATACTGAAACTGTGCTCACAACTTGCAAGGCAGGCACCTACACCGCACACTATCACACTGGCCCCCAAAACACTTTTAGTACCTTATTGCTTCATACTTTATTTTTATTATGATGCTGTGTTAATTTCTAAAATCCTAAAATTATCAAAGATAATGCAAATCTCAAGAAATTTAGTTCAAATGTATGTTTAAACTTGTGTATGGGTTATGTAATGATTGTATGTAAATATAGATCAATATCACTAAGTATATAATTTTATAAAATGTTTTAGTTAAATTTCAAAGAAAACCTGTAAAATGTATCTTCATTTGATAATTGTATTTTAGAAAAATACCTATATAATGCAAAATAATCTCCAACACGTTAGAATATTTAGACTAATTTTTTAAAGTGTGTCAAGAGCAATTCTATTTATTTTTAAACATATAATTTATTTCTGAACACTATGTTTAACAAAGTTCTTTTGAAAATATTGCTTCTGGTTATTTTTATTACATTCTCTAAATATGCATTCACACATATTTCTCATTACCTGTCAAGCATTTTCTTTCATTATAAAAGTCATTTTGTTAGATTCTTGACTTAATAGGCTATATTCATTAGGGTGAACTGACCAACTGAAGAATCCCTGCTGCTTTATTCAACAGGAGTTAGCTCTGGGAGTTTTGCAGTTAATTCAATTCATTTTTCTTTGTTTAAATTGATGAAAAGTTATATTTTATTCTCAGAAACTTTCTAGTTTTAATTAAAATCATCATATATACATCTATCTGAAAATTTATGTAAATATTCTGAAAGAGGACTCATTTTTACTAATAGCATATATATTACTCCAATTATTTTCTATGTAATTTGGAGATTTAAACAAGAATTTTGCTTTTATATTGAGTAATGATAAGATCACCTTATTAAACTTAGTTTTTAATTCCTAAATTTTAAATTCTGATATTTATACATATTGTACCTTATTAACCCTATCACTTGGTCACTAGACATCCTGTTATTCATCAATTTGCTTGAGCAGGCACCAGTAGTATATCCATTTGACCCTGTCATGTGCCAGTGTAGCCCAATAGCATCTGGTTGCTTCAGGAATACAAAGAGCCTCAAACCGTTCCTTCAGGGTCTTGACGAAGAAGTCTGACCAACTTGTAGGTGGGCAGTCACGTGATCTTTTGACATCCCGTAGGATTCAGTCGGTAATGGCTCTAGTTCAGCGGTCGCTTTCCAAATCGCATTACACGTCCAGCCCATCTGATTTTCGATGCCTTGGCAAACGAGACAGCGTCCCTGACTCTGGAATAGTGTCTTTTATATTTTGATTTTCTGTGCTTCATAAAAGGTACAAATTGAAAGGAAAGTTTATAAGCTTGATTTCAGATATAATAATAACTTGCAATATTGGGTAGATTGTTAGTAATTATTTCTAGGTCATTGTAGTAATATTGTAAATTATGATAGCAATTCAAATTGCAAGCCTTCTGAAAATGAGTAAGCAGTTGTAGAAAATAAAATTTCAATCTGATAACTTCATAAGAATTTGCCTATATTTATAGAATTGCACAAAAGGATGGTACAGATAATTGCAAAGACCATAGTTGGCCTTTGAATTTTATGTATTGGAGTTACTTTTGCATATCAGTGCTCATTGAAAATTAATGGTTAATGGAATTATATACTGCATTTATTTTTGAAGGAAAGAGAATGCAAGTACAAAATGCTCTTAACAATTGCAACTTATTATTGTAATATAAGCAATGTGCCATGATAAATGTTACAGCTATATAACTTAAATGGCATTCCTCCTGAAAATACAAATTATTTAGGGTTTGAATATAGTCAGTTCTTCTTAGCTGGTCATATCAGAAAGATAAAGCCAAGATAAGTGCAAATTATAAAGAACAATTTTTAGTAGAAATTAGTTTCATGTGGATTCCTTAACTATTATATAAATTATGTTATTGATTTGCTAACATGAGAGCAAGGAAGAATGTTACACTAACAAAAACTCAGCCTCAAGTTCTGGGTAATCCCCTAGACAAAGCAGTCTAGGTCTTAGAATATAAACAGGTAGCAAAATGTGCCCAGGAAAGAATACAATAGGCACTCAGTTTCCCAGCAATTATTAGCATTTATTTTACTATATTTTTAAAATATGTAACTTCAATTTGATGCATATTTATTATTTCTGTGCCTTCATTTTAAATATGGATTATATTTTCAGGGCATTTTCAAGTTTTAGTTTATTTTTAATGTCCTGGATTTTTTTTTTTATGTTCTTGTTTCATATTCTTTCTGTGCATACACACACTTGTGAATGAGCCTGAATGTGACGGATATATTGGTAACTGTAACCTCTTCAGGCTCTCCCTGTGCTACTTATTCAGTTTCAGGCATATATGCCTATTAAATAAGAGCAAAAAATAGTCTATACTCTAACAAAGAATGGGATCTGTCATGGATCCACAATCGAAGTGAAGTCATAGAAATACTCTACAGAGGTATGGAACAAGAGAAATTTAAAGAACTTACTGAGTGTGAATACGTGTGTGTGTGTGTGTGTGTGTGTGTCTGTGTGTGCACTGTAGGAGGGTCTAGGTCAATTTATATCACTTTAAGTTTCTAAAAACTTTTCAATTGGTGAATGGAATCTTCAGAGAAATCAGAGTTGGCAGTATTTTGCAGCAAAAAGTTTTGCTCCTACTCATAGATAAGAAGAAAAGTGTTTATATACCTTTAGTCATCAGTCAGGATAAATCAGTAACTAAATATACTGTGTTAGTCCCAGACACCCAATTAAGTCAAGTTAATGAGGCGGAGAGCTTACGTTCATCTAGAAATCGCAACAAGGCAGCCAAAGCATGAGACGCAGTCTGCTTAACACAGAGTTGTTTCCAGAAAAATGAATCATATGCTGTTTGTCATATTTTCTGCATATTATTTGTTAAATAACTAGCTTGTTGGCCCTAGCTTGTTCCAAACAAGTCCACAATTTCAAACTCCTCAGGGCTGTAATTTTCCTCTAATTCGATTCAGGGTTGCTACTACTTCCATTACATTGCTTACATTGCTTCCTCTACATACTGGGTGTTTGTGTTGTGTTTCAATCAAGTGACATCACTTCTTTAGGTAAACTTTATTTCATTGCCAACCCTCTGAGGTCTAATCTATTATATTTTTAGAACTCAGTGGGAAATAGGAGCAAACCGGGCCACAATGTGGCAGAATCCCATTGTTTTCATCCAAAACTCAGTGTTTTCTTTTAGTTTGGTTTTTGATTCTTTTTTAAACATTAGTATCCCAATTTGTTGGCCACCATTGGCCGAGTTTTATATTTTAAAGTGAGAGAGAGAGAGAGAGAGATGTGAAAATGGCCTTCCATAGAAACAGGCTGGGGACGGGGAAATCATGGGACACTGGTGCAGAGAAATGGGCACTAGTGAATGTTTGGGTGCTAGAATACTGTGTGACTGAAACTAAAAATATGAACACTTTGGTAACTGTATATTGTTGCAGGACACCTAAAAAGCCTTAGCCTCTGCATCTGCCATGGATTGCTTCCTGCAGGTCATTTCATAGATAGGGGGATAGTCTGAATGCGGCAGTCTTATCTGACCATGTATTCTGTACTGCCTGGTATAAATATTCTCTCATGCTACCACAATCATCGTGGGACTAGCTAGATCTTACCAGCATATTTGCCTGGCCACATTGGATCTCTAAGTAATTAGACCAGAGAGAAATACTGTTTGCCTCCAAGCAAGCAAGCGTGGCTCCCTGATAACTCAAAGGCAACTAAAATACAAAACTACCGTGAAGTAGACGAGACTCTTGTGAAGGCTTGGAGAAATATTTAACTGGCATTAGTATTAGTCTTTGGTACAGAGACAAGACATATCAGAAACCCCCTTCTCTACCCTATAAAGGCAATTCCAGGCAGATCTTGGCTCTAGACATTAGGTGAGGTGCTGGGAGAAATTTTTTTTTTTTTAAATATTTTATTACACCGCCATGTGATATACAATTACAAAGATGTTCATGTTTGGGTTTCCGCCATACAGTGTTCCAGCACCCATCCCTCCACCAGTGCCCATTTCCCAACACCAATGTCCCCACTTCCCTCCCCTCCCCCAGCCCGCCCTATGGCAAATTCTTTATCTCTTCTCTTACACATTGTGGATTGCAATACATACATTCAGAGATCATCATGTATATCTTTTTTCCTATATTCAATGCTCAGTTCTAGACTGGTATTATCATTTTTGACAAATATTAGCACACTGTTCTCTTCTCTGTCCTACCCAACCACTGATTCCCCACATGTTTGTGGAAGATTCCACCTTTTTTTTTTTATTGAAAGATGCTAGGTAGAGCTTTGGTTCTACAGTGTTCCAACACGCACCCTCCGCCCAAACCCATCTGGTGCTGGGAGAAATTACCTGAGGACATATGATCCTTCCTGCCAGGGAAGTTACATTTAGCTTATAGCTTCTCCCAGCTCTGCTAGGAGGCTTTTAATTAGCTCTGGGTCCTTGTAAACAGCCCTATGGTCTCCTGAAGTTGCTACATTTCTATAAAGCTATCTTCCTGTTTTCATCTTAGATAGCCCAGCCCAGAATGGGCTGGGCTGGGGAGTTTGGGGGGATTCCTAGCTATAAAATAAGCTGCAAGAAGAAAGAAGCTCTCTTTTTTCCCCTTTTTTGCCATTTCGGCTTCCCTTGGCGTTTTGCTTCTCCGTCCTCTCCATTCTCTGTTGGGCCTCAACACGTGGTGGCAGCCATCTTGGCTTGCATTGTTTGGGGCCTAGCTGGGAACCCAGAGTCCGGAGGTTTTCCCTGCTCTTGGATTGTATATTGGAACCTGTAATAGTAAAGCCCTTTTAAAACTGCATCGGATTCCTGAGTCTTCATCCATTCCCCGCCGGCTTCGGAGGTAGAAGGGAACTCACTTCCTGACACTGTCGGGACCCTGGCAGAGCTCCCTAACAGTATATCTCATAATGGTATGATAAAAATATTTTTTAAAAAATATAAAGGTTAGTACGCGTGTAAAAAAAAAATATTTCCTAGATGTTTCAATAAAGAATAACAGTGCCTTGAATTGGTTTAAGATCATTCCATATACACAATGGAATGACCATCCATGTTATATTAATAAGTTGTGATTTATCCACCATTGTGGTTTATCAATTAGACCCCTAATAATGTATTTTTAACCATCTTTGGGAATACTGGTGAAAAAAATAGGTCTTTAAAACTAAAGACATTCACCACCACTATAAACCAGGGCACATGAGTAAATCTCCGGAGACCCACGAACAGCACAAGTGATACAGCTCCTTCCTACACCAAGCTGAACATAAGGCAAAGGGGTGGTGGTGGTGGGGGCTTTGGTCACTTCCCATGCCATTAGAGCTTCAGGAGTCCTTCCCACCTCCTAGAACCCCTTGTTCCTCCCCAAAATCTTCTCAGACACCATTCACCATCAACTGTGAACCAGGACACATGAGTAAATCTGGGAGATGAAAAAGGGCACAAAAGATCCAGCTTCTCCCCTGCATGCCATTTTAGCATAGCAACCCAGGATCAGGTCAGGACTTTATCAAAACCATTCCCATACACATGTTACAATGATCATGTGACTGGGGCCAGCGAGGGAGCTGGTTCGGGATGGGGGAGTGAGTGGGAGATGGTGGTCTTCCTTGAAGGTAGTAGCACACTAGTGGTGAGAGTGGTGTTGAGAGCGAACGCTTCAGACCACTGTACTGTGAAGAAGTTTGTAAATCATGGTGTTTTAATAAAGTTTAAACAATTCTACCAAAGAAAAAATAAAGTGAATGTTTTTACCTGGCAATAATTTTGTTTTTACTTGATCTTTCCTTTTTTATAATCCTCACTCTGTCACTCTTTATATTGTAATGTATATTTAAATCCAGAATTTTTAAAATCAAATTTGAGTCAACTATCATTTGTAAAATTTCTAAGAGTTTCATTTTCAGTACTCCTTTATCTTTCTTTTTTCTTGTAACAAAAAAATAATCACTGTATCACTGTCACTGTCTTCTCCCGCTCATCATCGATTTGCTCGAGCGGGCCCCAGTAACATCTCCATATGTCCTGTCTCATGCTAGTAGAGCCCAAGGCATCTGCTTGCTCCAGGAACATAAAGAGCCTCAATCTATTCGGAATGACGCTCTATAATTGTTACTGGTATTTGGCATATATATCAAATACAACATGGGTAGCTTGCCAGGCTCTGCCGCAGGTAGCATACTCTTGTAGGCATCTCTAAGTCCAGCATTTATTGATGCTGGGCTAGCCAGGGCTAGAACCCACCATCCCTCCCGCGGCGCCTCGTGGGAGCGGCTGGTCACAGGGAGAGCCAGTAGCAGCTCTGCCCCATGTCTGCGAAGTCTCTGGACCGGCATACCTGAGCCAGATTTAAGAAAGACTGCTGCAGGGTGGAACTCGATGAGCCGGGCGCTGATAGGCTGGTCTGCTGGGTGGAGGTCTGACGAGAGAGAAGTCCGGATGTGGAAAATGGAAGCCCTCATGGAATGGGGGTCGTCTGGCTTGTTGCGAGGCTCTGCTGGGATGGTGGGCCAGGGCTAGAACCCACCATCCCTCCCTGCACCTCGTGAGCGGCTGGTCACAGGGAGAGCCAGTAGCAGCTCTGCCCCATGTCTGCAAGTCCAACAAAAAATAATAATATATCTCAATATGGAATTGAACTCAGATTCCAGTCACAGATTTTTATCTTATATTTTCACAAAGTTGTTTATGACAAATTGTCACAGACTTTCAGTATACCAATAACAATCCCATCACCAATGCACCTTCCCACCACCATTTTCTCTAATATTCCCAACTACCCCTGAAGTCTGTTCCCAATAGTTTATTTTATATTGTGTGTCATGCTGTGCTAAAATGATCAACAACTGCTTCCTCAGAAGAAAGTTAATGAAGATTGTTGTATTCACCATAGAGCTATTAAGCCCTTTCATAATATATTGCCAAAATGTTGTTACAGGTTAAGTGGTGTGTATTTCTCCTTTGCTAATCAAGATTAGATGACTTCTAAGTTACATCCCATCCAATCTGGTGTGCTATGCCTGGTTTATTAGTATTGGAGAACTTTAAGGTCCAGGACGTCCAAAATTTTTAATGAGTTAAAACAGCTGAAGTTAAAATTTTAACTTTGTGGCATTTGAGAGTATGTGTGTAAGGATATAGATTCTGGAAGTACAGGCCATTGGTGGGAGGAGGTAGCCTATTTCAGACTCTGTAAAAAGGTTGGAGATTTCAGTCACAAAACCCACATGCCTGAAATTTTCAACAAATTTAATTTCTGGATGATACTTGTCCTCGAGCATTGGAATAGGGCTGAGACCATGGGGGGGAAATTGTCAGGTATGAAGATTTTCCACTGGCCCCCTCTGGAGGTATCTGGGATGATTCAGCCTAATGTGGGGTCCAGAAAAATCTCTGCATCTTATTTATCTCTCTCGTGATCGATTTATGAATCTCTGGATCATGGCTGGTTAAATAGCTTACATGGCACTGGAAATGGTTCTTGGGATAACCCTACACTAGAATTTTGAGGGTTAACTGGATTTTGTAAATAAGATAACACCAAAATCACAAATTTAACGCTAAAGAATACTATATGTTAACAATATATAGTAGCATACCCTTTCCAATATTATTTTAAGCACTTAAAAAGTGAGTTAATCTTTCACTTAGGTTAGAGAGATTACCTTTTCTCTTTCATATGCTTGAAGAAAGAGCACATTAATTCTTGAATTCTATGTATACATATCACTGCCTGAAAAAAAAACTTTCACCTAGAGTGCATACTCATAGATGGCTAACTTACAGAGCTAAAACTATAAAGTTACAGGCATTTCTGCAACAAAGCCTAAGGGCTGTGTGTAAGTGTGTTAAGCATAATTGTTTTCTGGTTTTTGGTGATTTTTTAGAAAATGTGCCATGTGTTAGGAAAGAAATAAACCCAATGTGGGAAAAATGTCAATCTGTTTTCAAAAACATAGAGTATGAGCTATTTTAATGATGCTTATTGTGCAAAATGCTTAGTTGCATGAATACTTAGTAGTGAATTCTTTCCAGTGTATTGTGCTATTAAATGTAACAGATTAGATTCATAATTTCTACATATGATTAAAAAGCAGCTGTTGTATTTATTTTCCTACATAAATTCTCTCTCCTAAGTGTATAGCACTTATTTAAAAGCCTGGCATGCACATTCTGAAATTATTACTTGCATGAATAATTTTCACTTGGACATGCATGTTCTCAAACTGGTCACCAGCCATCATTAAGCATGATCAATTCTCAGGCAAAAAGTCACATGTCAAAATATTTGTCAAACTTAAAACACTGGGAGAGCTTCAAGGTATTAAGAAGTCATTACTACTCTACTGTAAATCTGGAAAACTGTTATTAATTTCTGTGACTTTAAGTAGCAATAAGTAATATCAGAGAAAAGATATAGACTTACCTAAGTTATAACACACAATTTGTCCTTGAAATAAAAAAATACCAGAATATCAGATTGCGTTGACTTTTTAGCAATCATCTTTTGAAGTTAAACAGTGATTAAGAAAGCCTTGTCATAAAGTGTCCACAAAACAAAAGAGTAAAAATAAAACCTGCTAATTAAAAAAATATATACTATAAATATTCTGAACACTAACAGAGATACTTCTAAAAGGATAATTCTATCAAGCAGAAATGTACATGTTGTGACTTATACCTAGAATTTGAGTTTGAGTTCCTAGGTTTTAAAATAGTCAAATTCATTTTAAGATTTCAGAAGTGAAAATACTGAAAAACAGTCTTCAAGTGGATCAAATCCAAATAAATTACTATGGCATATGATTTCTGAGAAGGTTCTTGGCATCAATAGAGGTATTGAATCCTGTTTTATATATTTGAGCCAAATTTATAGAAGGTATTGGAACCAAACAAAATACTATGGAGATCTTATGCCATTTAAATATATAGGAAAGGAAGTCTTCATAAATACAATTCTAAGGAAGAATGAATTCTTGTGGCATTGTAAAACACAAATTAAATTAAGAACACATAAACAGGTGAACCAGCATGGATATGCATTCAATTACTTATTCATGTTTTTATTCATTTGTTCTGGAGGCGGCACAAAGAATTGTTCAGGGACTAATCCTGTCTTTCTATTTAAGATAGACAGTGCCAGGGATTGACCTGGGTCCTGAATATAAAAGACAAAAGCCATGATACTCATGCTATTTCTCTAGCTCATGAAATAGGCATTTAAAGGACAATTCATTGATATTTACTAAACTTCATCCAAGACAGTTTGCTTTAATTGCTGTGGTGGGGGAGGGACATTTAATCACCAAAGGATTGCTATTGCCTCAAATATTATCACATGCATATGAGAAATATATTAATTTTATTGAGGATTATTCTAGGTTTTCAGAGTTTTGTTCTGCCTTTCTTTTCCTTCAGATAGTTGTTTTTAATAAAAATTGTCTTTTTTCTGCTAAGGTTTCTCCTTACTCTATTCAGGACTACTGATATAATAGCAAATGTGTACTAATATAACCATATTGTAAGAATGAGACTTAGAGACATGGGGTAGAGCTTCTACTGGCTCCTCCCTGTGTTCAGCTGATCATGAGGCAGCCGAGAGGGAAGGCATCTCTGGCCTGCCATCCCACCAGAGCCTGGCAAAAAGCAAGAGGAACCTCCACACCATGAGGGCCACCATTTTCAACATCCAGACTCCATAGCTCATCAGAGCTCCACCCAGTAGAAAAGCTAATCTTTCACCTTTTGTTCATCAATGCATGCATGAGATGAGAGGCTATTACAAGAGTATCCCACCTGCATGGCAGAGCCTGGCAAGCTACCTGTGTTGTATTTGATATGTCAAAACACAGTAACAATAATAGACCTCATTCCCATGACCTGAAGGAATGGTTTGAGGTTCTTCATGTTCCTGGAGCGAGCAGTTGCCCTTTCGCTACACTAGCATGTGACAGGACATATGGAGATGTTACTGGTGCCCGCTAGAGCAAATCAATGAACAATGGGAAGACAAGTGATACATACAAGTGACTGTAAAATGAAAGCAATAATACTGATCATAGTAAAAAGTCAAAATTTAATGATAAAAATAACAATGTATGAACATATATTTCATTAACTCTATTTTTTATTTTGTCTGCTTTACTTTTGGTCTATTGTCTTAGTCTATAATGACTGTGTGTCTATTTAGAGCTTTAGCTATTTTTTTCAAAATATATTGATGTTCGATGCCTGTTATATGAAAACTATTAAGAAGGTTTCATCAATATAGAGCATTGATATTGAATCATTATTGTTAAATTGAACTTTAGAATGTAAATATAATATAGTATAACATAAAATGGGGTAGACATTACATAACATGGGGTAGACATGACATGACAAACATGACATGACATGACAAGACATAACATAATATGATATAGACTATTCTGTATAGTAGCAAATTTCTCAGTTTTCATGTTATACTTATGTTTAACTCAGGATGAAAACTTAGAAAATAATTGTCAGATGACCTTATTATAACTCAGATAACCAAGTAATCAAGAAATTCATCTCCTCAATAAAATAAATTATGCTTAAAATGCCCAAATACAAGTTATTGCTACTAAAGTTTCAGTTTTCTTCTATTCTTTTCTATTATTGAATATAATGCTTCTGATATTCAAATGAATGGCTCATAACTTTGCATGTCTCAAATACACAATTTCCCTTCTCATGGTATTAGTGAAAAATACTATTTTCTTTTTTCTTCTGCGTCTTATGCTTCTATCATAATCCATGGTGACATTGTTCATATTTCAGCAAATATAGCACAAATGTGACATCCCGCTAACACTGTAATGTCTCCACAGAAAGGTTTTCATGCTCTCTTGCACTTTCACTGAATGTGTTTGTGGTAAAGATTGTTCTTATATATGGATGTGAATCTCAAATTATTCATGATGATTCTCTTCAGTCACAAACATTTTAATTCCAAATCTGTCTACCACTCTTTAAGAATTCTATTGCTCATTGTTTGCACATCCCTGTTAAAGCATATACTATACAAAGATGTAGAATCTCTTACTTTACACAGTGCTCAATTATCTATAGGTGTAAAGTTTTTTTTCACAAACACATACATATATAAATATATACATATATGCATAAATATATCTGTATAAGCATATATAGGAAGATTATCAAACAGAAGAAATCACGAGTTTTCAGACAGAACTGGTCAGGTAGTTAACTATATTTTCTCTTATAATTTTAGTTACATTTGCATATGTGATTGTAAGGTTGAGAGTATAATTTAATAAACATAGAAATCGCCCTTCAATAATATTATGGATTCATATATTATGCATACAATTTTATGTGTTTTTGATTTTTGCTTCTATTTCTTAATTGCTGTGCTAATTATATCACCTAATTTTTAATAAATCACAATTGGCATTCTACAGTGTCTTGATTAGATTCACTAAAACCTGCTTATTTTATTTCAAAAAAGTGGTTCATATATTTTCTCTGTTTTCACTGATGGATCAAATCACAAAGAGATATAATATTATGTGACATTTTTGAAGCATATACTAAATTTCCTAAGGAATAACTAAACAAATTCTTATCACAATATATTTTCATTTTTCCACTGTGATCTCATATTTTTGTGGCAGTTCAAAAGATGAAATAAATCATAGAATAAGATTAAAATTCTCAAATTCACAATAAAGCTGTTATTATTTTAGAAAGACACCCTCAGAATTGTTTGTTAGAAGTATGTACAGTGTCTTGGTAGGTTAGTCCTGCTGATGCTCTCTCTGACAGAGCTAGCCTGATGACCCTGGGCTTACCTAAGCACCACAGACCGCCAGCACCTGCCTTGGTCAACAGGAGGACATCTTGCAGTTGGGGAGGCTTCTTGTGGGTGAATGTGTTCCTGGAAATCAACTTAGATTTCTCATTATTTCAATTATCTTCTTAGACCTCAGCTTATTTACTCGTCCCATCACATCAACTGGTCTACCTCCTCAAAATATGGAAAAACCCAACCCATCATTTGACAGCATTATATTCAAAGTAGACAGGGAAATTGAGTATGATGCATAAACAGACCTTTATATTTCTAAATTCATAAATTATTAATCATAAATTTAATAAAACATCATTAAGTAGTAGGGAGAGAATTCATGTATCACTTTCTGTTACATCAGAAAGTTTGTGATGTGACACAACATTTGTGCACAAATTATTTTACTTTTTTGCATAAAAGATACTTACTGAGAGCCAAAGAAATAGGACAACAGATAGACACTTGTCTTGAATGTGGCTGACCATATTTGATCACTAGCACCACAAATAATACCCTGAGCACCATCAGAAGTGGTCCCTAAGCATAGAGTCAGGAGTAATCTTTCAAAACAACTGGAAGTGGTGCTTCCCCAAAAAAAGTCCTTGGTGACCAGTGCTGATACTTGAAGCAAAAAACTGGTAGGTGGCAAGTAAAGAAAGTAAGAAGTAATTCTATTCTTGCATTTCCTGAGTATTTTGGAGCAAGAATATTTCTCATTTGCTATAGACACATTGCATGATAATCATATTTAAATTTTATATTTCATATAGTGGTATATCAAATTCTTATTAAAATCAATTTTAATACTTCCCATAGAATCCACCACTATAACAACTTTAATAAATGAGAACACTGTCTTTTTTATTAAGAAGTTTCAACTAAGATTTTTATTTGTTTCTTCTTTGCTTTGTCCTTTTAGCTATTTCTTCAATGCCCTGGAAGGCATTCCATTCTGCTCTTTTCCTCCTGCGCAACTCAGGTTTTAGGTCATTCATCATGTTGACTTCTCGACCTAGGTACACATAACTGCTGCATTCAGAGTTGCGCAGCTCAGGTTTTAGGTCGTTCATCATGTTGACTTCTCGACCTAGGTACACATAACTGCTGCATTCAGAGATGTTTGTTCCATTGAGAGTGAATGGGGCCTCAGGAACTAGTTCATTTTTCATGAACATAGTTTTCTTCAGATTCAGCTGTAGATCTATCTTTCCACATTCCCGGTCAAAGTCAGCCAGCATTTGTGCCGCTTGGCTAATGTTTGGTGTTATTAGAATGATGTCATCAGCGAAGCAGAGGTGGTGTAGTTGCCGACCATCTATCTTCACTCCCATTTCTTCCCATTCTAATTGTCTCATGATGTTCTCGAGGGTGGCGCTGAAGAGTTTTGGTGAAATGGTATCACCCTGTCGAACCCCTCTTTCGACATCAATGATCACTTCTTTGTAGAATAGTGAGATCCTAGTGGTGAATCCGTAATACAGTTCACAAAGGATCTTGATGTATTGGGTTTGAACGTCCTGTTTGGCTAGGGCTTCGATGACTGCTTCAGTCTCCACAGAATCAAAGGCTTTCTGTAAATCAATGAACGCGAGACAGAGCGGCATCTTGTACTCCCTACAAACCTCAATGAGCTTGGTTACTGTGTGGATATGGTCGATTGTGCTGAATCCTTTCTGGAAACCTGCTTGCTCGCATTTTTGTCCTTCATCTAGTGTTTTGCTAATCCTGTTCAGGATGACCCGAGTGAACAGCTTGTAGATGACAGACAACAGGCAGATGGAGCGATAGTTGCCAATGTCGTGAATGTCTCCCTTCTTGAACAGTAGAACTGTCCTGCTGGTTTTCCACTGGGAGGGCACCTTGCATTCAGACAGGTAGCCTGTGAAGAGCCAAGCTAGTGTATTGATGAGTACCGATGGCAGATTCTTCAGGTGTTCGGGTGTGACTTTGTCTGGGCCTGGTGCTGTTCCCTTCTTTACTGACGAGATGGCATGTTGGATTTCAGAAGGGAGAAGGTTAGGAATGACATATCCATCCTGTGGAATTTGGTATGTGGGGAGATGGATGTGGCTTTCAAAGAGATTTGAGTAGAAGTCCTGGATAATCTTCTCCATTGCCTTTCTGGAAGATGTGATTGATCCATCAGGGTGTTGGAGGGCAGTCATCTTGGTCTTATAGTTGGCGAAGGACAGGCAGGCGGTGCGGATGCTTTTCCTGGCTTCTGCTGAATCTTCCAGTATTTCTGCTCTTCTGTCTTTGAAATAGCTAAAAAGGAAATAGATAAAAGGACAAAGAACCTCCGGCTCTGGGCACATCTCTTTGACTCCACCGTTCTCCCTGCATTAATATACCCTCAGAGACCTGGGCCCTACGAAAGCAGGATGAGAATGCTATTCGGGTCTCCCAGAGAGGAATCTAAAGAGCTATGCTTGAAATATCACGCCTCCCTCAAGTGAGAGGATTCCGGAGTTCTGACCTCCGTCGCTATTCCAGAATCAGGGACGCTGTCTCGTTTGCCAAGGCATCGAAAATCAGATGGGCTGGACATGTAATGCGATTTGGAGACAACCGCTGGACTAGAGCCGTTACCAACTGGATCCCACGGGATGTCAAAAGATCACGTGGCTGCCCACCTACAAGATAGTCAGACTTCCTTGTCAAGACCCCGAAGAAACGGTTTGAGGCTCTTCCTATTCCCTAATCAATCAGATGCCATTGGGCTACATTGGCACGAGATAGGGTCCAATGGAAATGTTAATGGCGCCCGCTCGAGCAAATCGATGAATAACGGATTCAAGTGATCAAGTGATCAGGTGATCAAGTGATTCTTCTTTGCTTAATTTTTTCAATTTACTACAAAATGCTTTTTAGGATCTCAGTAGCTTTTAGGCTAAAGTGAAAATTTTAGCAGCAATAGTGATATGGTATCTTTTCATCATACTTTAATTTTACGCTTGTACTATATGTATTTGTTATTCTAATATAATCAATCAGCTTGAGTTGCCTCAATATGAACTTATTATCTTTTATGTATAACTTACCATCAAATAATTTTTTTTCAAACTTATTTTTTTATTTAATTTAATTTAATTTTTTTGCTTTTTGGGTCTCACCCAGCAATGCTCAGGGGTTTCTCGTGGCTCTGCGCTCAGCAATCACTCATGGCGGTGCTGGGGACCATATGGGATGCCGGGGATTGAACCCGGCCAGCCTGGGCAGGTCGTGCACAAGGCAAATGCCCTACCCGCTGGGCTATCGCACTCGCCCCAAATAACTTTTTTTTGTACCTCATCTTGGTCCAGCAAATTTTCTTCATTCATGAAAATTCACTTATTCTTGTATCTTAATTTTGATTTAGAAAAATTTGTATCTTAATTTTGATTTAGAAAAATCCCTCCTCTTTCATAGATACTTGATGCTTCCATCGTTTCTAGATATCACATCATTTTTGTTATTGTTTTAATATATGAATATATATCCTGCCCCTCAAGGTGTTAACAGGTGTGACTGCAGTGCCCGGCTATGTGGCAGGTGGCAGACAGGAGACAGGCTTGTCCACACCCAGGGCTCTGCCCCGTGAACCCTAGATTGATGATGGTCTGACCGAGGAAAATACTGGACCCCTGGGATGAATCCAAAGACATGGCAGAGCCTGTCAAGCTACCCGTGGTATATTCGATATGCCAAAAACAGTAACAATAATGTACCTCATTCCTAATAAATGGAGATGTTGCTGGTGCCTTCTCGAGCAAACTGATGAACATCAGGAAGACAAGTGATACAAGTGATGAATCACTAAGCATTATTACCAAGAACAACTTGGGATATACTCTACTCCAAATGTAAATTGGTTTTTTATTAAAACTACTTATCAAATCACTAGATAGATGTACTCAATACACATGAATATATGGATTCATACACATAAAATGAAACTTACATAAATTTAAGATGTTATCTTCCATTTCACTGCTGATAGTTAACCATGGTTAGAGGCATAGTTTGCTTATGTATCAAAAGAGTCCCCAACTTTGAAAGCCTGAAATCCAAACTGCAAGAACCAAACTTGAAAACATTCCTGTCGCGGAGGCTGGGGGTAAGACAGAACCTGAGAACTCTGATTTTACTGCAATTGATAATCAAGTTTCTTCCGCGACTATTCAGGAGCAAAATTGAGAAAGGAGAAGGAAAGCAGTCAAATGTCAGTCTGGGACATCCCAGGCTTAGCGGTTGGGTCTAGTGACAAATGTCTGGACATCCCACGCAGACAATGCAGAGACAGAGAATCTGAGATTGTCAAATGTCACTTCAAGTTCTGTCACACAATTTGCATTGCAACCTAGTGCCCACCGAGAGTTGCCAGTCTCTCTAACCAGCACTTGACTCTCCTCTGGCAGTCTTCTCAGGTCATAATAAAAGAGACTATGAGATTCTTCTTGGGAACTCAAGCTATGTTATGCCCAGCCTGCTTTAAGTAGTGTTCAAAAAATACTTTGAAATATTTCAAAACTATTGTAGCGCAGGACCCAGACAACAGTACAGTGAGCCTGGCAGTTGGTAGTGAAGCGAGTAGCCCACAATGCTCCATCTCTGGTCCAAGAGAACAGCCGGAAGTGACTTCCGAGCACAGAGCCAGAAGTAAGCCCTGAGCACCACTGGGCGTGATTCCCAACTGGACATACAAAACACAACAACAAAAATATTTGTGCTTTGCTTTTCATTTCATGCAGCACATTCAATTCTTTGTTCTACATATAACCTGGGCAGCTTGTCCTCACTCCACGAAAGAACAGATATCATTGCTTGCAGCGTATTCTTGCTAATTTATTACTTCAAGCTAGAAATATCTATGGTTTTTGTGCATCTGAGGGGTGGTAAGCAAGGCTGATAAACTTGCTTAAAAGGTTTTCAGTGAGTTTTTCTAAGGTGGGGGTATAGGAAGGGTTCTGGGTGCCTTGGTGGGGGAAGTTGACACTGGCTGTGGTGTAGGACAGTTGCCAAGAGACAACACAGCAGGTAAGGTGTGTCCTTGTACACAGCTCGCCTTGTTCGATTCTTGCAGTCCCATATGGTCCTTCGAGACTGCCAGGAATGACCCCGAGTGCACGGCCTGGAATTAGCTCATGCCAGCTGAGGCCCAGCAGTCAAACAACCCATAAAAATGCTGCATACCTGAAACTGTTATTAGTGTTCAAAATCAGCTCCTAGATAAAAATATGGGGGATAGTTTTCATTGGAACACAATCATCATTTATTCACTTATTGTCTAAGATTCACATAATCCTATAATGAGAGAGTTAAATAGTATAATGGAGGCATAGTGCCTGAAATTCTTCACAAAGGAAAAATGTCGCCCCCTGTTTTGGTACTAGTAAGGAATTAAACAAAATATTTAGCAGCCACTTTGAACAATGAAACTAAGATTGTACACTGAGGATGAGAGTCAAATGAAGCTTGCCAAACACATAAGAATTTGCAACGGACTTAGTACAAAGGATTTTCTGAATTGATTAGATTTTGTTTATTCAATCGTGAAGTTACAGGAATAACATCCTTCCTGAGTGTGCATGTAACATTAATTTAATATGTCGGGGTCACTGGGTGCTTTCCTGTCTTTAGAGAGCTTGGACAGGTATAAGCAGTTGCAATGACAGCATGGAAGGATTGATGAGTGCCTACTTGGTCAAAACAAGAGTGGTTGGTTATCACCTATGAACACAACAAACACAGACATTTCAAACTGGAGTCTAACATAATGTCATGGAGGAAGAAGGTTTGAGGAAAAACAGAAAACAAAGATCATCCAGCTGGCCATTTAGGTCTTGCTGCATAAGGTCTATCCAGTTATGCCTTAGTGATATTGAAAGGGGAGAAGACATGATTTGGAACTATTCTCTTCCCAGCTCTATTTCTCTTATGTTTTCACACTCACAGGCAAACAAACAGCAGAAGTAAATGGGAACTCTCAGACATAGCCAGAAGGAGAATAAGGAAGAAGCTAGCAGGGTAAATAGGACAAGATTAAGGGTAGGGGCAGGCAGATGCAGCCGCCAGAGGCCCTCAAAGTGATGTAGATAACTGGTGTTATGTTTACACAAAGTTCCCAGGGATCCAAAAGCTAGCTGAAATTAATGCCATAGCCTCACCCCATAATCGGTAGTCTCTAGATGCTGCTGTTGTCATTCTTGTCAGTGTGATTGCAGTTGTTTACAATTGTGCTTGAGGCACTGTGAATAATAATGCTATTAATGGTAGGGTTTTGTATATGAGTCTTCCAACGTCATTCCCTCCACTAGAGTGTTTGCCATTATCTCAAGGCTTCCAATGGCACACCTCAAGAAGTTTACTGGGAAGGTCAAGAGATTCTTACACACACTCAAGTCAAAAAAGTCAAGTTTTGTAGCCCAATTTGTTTGTTTTGCTTCCATTTTCTTGGCCAGTGCTTTTTCATCCTTTAAGACGCCTTTAGCTTCAATGTCGTGGAAGATTTTGCCTATGTTTTATGTGAGAGAGAGAGAGAGAGAGAGAGAGAGAGAGAGAGAGAGGAGAGAGAGATGCCATAGAGGTAGATTGTGGGGGAGGCAGAGGGAGCCTGGGAAGTGCTCTGGTACAGGGATGGATAGTAGAACACTCTCTGACTGACACCATATTATGAACAGCTTTGTAATCATCTATCTCACAATCAGTTAATAAAAATAAAATAAAAATAAAACAAATCTCCAAAAATAATGCAAAACGTTCCTTCACTGAGTCAGCATAATACTTCAATGGATCTTATTTTTTTTTGTCTGTGTCCTTTTGGTAGTGGTTTAATCAAAGTGTTGGCCAAGGCTCTGCATCTGTGGAGTAATCAATCTTACTGCTGAGACTTTCTGATATATTGGGAAGAAAGGTGAAGCTAGTGCAATCCAAGGAAATTACCGTGGATCTATTTGTTGATCCATTTGTACTAGTTTAATGCTTCTTTACACTTATTTTAGGCTTTCAACATTGAATTTTATCTCAAGTTTTCCAATGATCTAACTTAACTGACATTTTCATGAAAGTTGAGTCTTCTGTGTTTTGACCAAAGGAGCATAAAATGATTGGGCAAAAGAGAAAGAGGAATGTTTCTTATACTTCTCAATAAATATAATAACACACTGTCAGATAGCTAATACTTATAAAAAGACTTATTTGTTCTACTACAGGAGGAAGGATTGTTTTTGTGATGACTTGAAATATCTAGTGCTTTCACCACCTGTTATATACTAGGAAAAATAGAGTCATAAGGAAAATAAAAGGTTAAGAGGTGGGGATGGAAAATTATTTGCTTTTCAGTGAAATTGACATCATTTTTATGCAAATGTGCCTTTCCTCATCCTATTCTGTGAGCTATTTCTTTCACAAAAAGATTTTTATACTAATTGTTGTATGTGCCACTTGCTAAATCTGTTTTCTAAATTACAAATTCAGCCTTCACTGCGGGTGCACTGCCAGCCATTTCCTTCACAAAAAAGATCTTTGTACTAATTGTTTTATCTGCTGCTTGCTAAATCTGTTTGCTAAATTATACCTCTCATTGAAAAAACACCAAAATCTACTCAGGAAGCAATTAGTAGGTATTGACATTTTTTTAAAAAAAGCTGAGCTTATATGCTTTAGATTGCATGGGAGGGCCTGAAAGATTGATGTACAAATAATGTATAAGACAAACAACTATAAGACTTTTCAGAGGACATAGGGTTATTTATTAAATACATTTTAAAAAAAGTTTTGTCAAAGTGGTTCTCATGAAGATCAATGTGTCTAACTAAAACCAGAAATCATTAGATGAACTACTGCAGTGCAGTTATTAATAAGAAATTTTTAGATTGATATCTAGGAATTAAGTAGTGAATTTTTCCCTAGAAATTATTTTTGTATATTCAATCCTCCAAATATCAATTATGGTTTTATGAGTATATTATTTCTTTGCCTGAAGAATAGAAATAGGATGCTTCATCTTTACGCTGCTTTGAAAGGGCACACCAAAGTGAACCATAAAACAAATCCCTATTGCATTTTAACTCACTTTATTTCATTGTTGATTTTAACCATCATAAACTACTGTCCAGCAGTCATTCATATAATGATTTTATGAAATGACTTAGCTCTTACATATTTTAAAATATCAGGAAGATGATCCAATCCAAAAAGTCAAAAGAAAACACAATTTTTACAGTGGTGGTGTAAAATAATATTCAAGTTGCATAGTCCATTAACATATTGAAATAATTTAATTTGATATAACATTTTGGAAGGATGGGATGACAATTGCTTTATATCTTCTCACAGCTTTTATTAAAATAAACAAAAAATCTTCAGGTGATTTTGTAATGTACTCACTTATACACTACATTAAATTTATCACTACAATTATAGTAAAAAAAGTTCACACATGTGTTACCTTTGTCCCAATTTAGCTTCTTATTTCTTATATGGTAACCATAAATTGTCTATAGACTTATTTTGGTTTTGCTTATTTAGTTCTTTTTTTCTTTATGTACCATGATGAGCAAAATCGTATAGTGTTTGTTTTTCTCCAATGGCCTTAATTCACTAAGCATAATATCCTCCAGGTACCTACACACACAAGTGTGTACACATCTGTACATATATATATACATATATATACATATATATATAAACATATATATATACATATACATGTGAGTATTTATATATATGTATGAATATGTATATATGTATAGATATATATATGTGTGTGCATGAAAATTATGTTTATAACTGATTACAATTCTACTACAAATATATATACACCAATTATTCTTCATTGATTCACCAGTTGGCAGCAATTAGTGGAGTTTTTAATAGCATTGGTTTTGCATTTTTAGCTAATTATCCAAAATGAGATGACTAAATGTTTCTTATGATCACATATGTTTCATACTTGTTTGATTAAAATATGCCTATATTAAAAAGTCATGTGGACTATGACTTGGATATCTGTTCCTTTTTATTTTCTTCATCTTTTTTTAAGAACTGAACTAACATTACCTAGTGTGATTATGTTTCAAGAAAAATTTTCTTGTCAAATGATAATTCAAAGGACTGGTGTATGGATCACCACGTCTTGCCTGTGAGAGAGCAAAATTTGACCCCTTACACGACATGGTCCCCAGGCATTGTTCTTCATAAGTTATAAATTTCCCATTGAATTATTTTTCAGCCTTTTACAGAGAGCCTATATTTATCTTTGACACTTTATGTACACAAAAGTATATTATGTTTCTCTTCTGATTCAAATAACCAATCAGTGACTTTTAATTAGTGAGTTAAGGTTTTTCCCATTAAATAATACTGTTGATGTAAAATTTGTTATTACCATTTTACCAAGCATTTTCTTGAAGTTTTTCCTTTTATATGCTGTTTGAATTGCATCTTTCTCTTCTCATCGGTTCTACCTGTTTCATTCGATGTCACTTTAAAATTTAGACTTTTTTCTTTTCACACGGTGAAAAATTTCTTAGTATTTCTACCAAGTCTAGTAAAGGAGATAAACCCTTCAACTGTTACTTCTTGAGTAAAGCTCTTTATTAAACCTTTAACTCTATAGATGTGACCAAACCTTTAAGCCTATGGATGGGACCATAGGTTTCTTGTGGTCAGTGACCATTTAACTCAAATCAAGTCTGCTAGTTATAGGCATTGCAAAGGGTGGGATATCGGGACGCTGCCGGGTCCCCAACAGTGCCGGTGCGAAGTTCCCTTCTACCTCCGAGGCCGGCGGGGAATGGATGAAGACTCAGGAATCCGATGCAGTTTTAAAAGGCTTTACTTATCACAGGTCCAGGCGTACAAATCCACAATAGGAAAATCCCTGTGCTTAGGATTCCTGGCTAGAACCCCAGCCACGTGTAGGCCAAAATGGCGGCCTCTACGTGTAAAGGAAGAGGAGACAAAGACAAGACTCCCAAGAAGGGTGCGAGCTCACAAAGAGAGAGCCCAAAAAGAGAGCAGGAGAGAGGAAGAAGGCTAGTTTTATACCCCTGCAACTCAGACCTCCCTCCCATTATTATGGAAAGCAGGGAGGGTCAAATGCCCTCAGGTATTTTTTCCCAGCACCCTCACCTAGGCCCTTTTATATGCTAATGTCTTGAGCCAAGATCTGCCTGGAAAAGTCTTTATAGGGTAGAGAAAGGCGTTTCTGAGATGGGGTCTCTGTACCAAAGGGTCTCTGTACCAAAGGGGTCTCTGTACCAAAGTCTAATAGACTACACCCTTATCTACGAAGTAATTTGCAGGAGGCAACCCAGAGCAGATGTGGAGGCTCTTAGAGGAGTCCTGCAACAGTGGGGGATTGGGAATAACAAGGTGATAAAACTTTGGTCCTAAAACAATGAGCAGGTGTGAAAATTCTTTCCTTTCAGGCTACTAGGGGACCTCCCATCAGGGATGGAATCCTGCCCAGTACAAAGGTGAGATTCCATCCAAGGGCATGTTGTTTTCTCCTTTCTTTTGCTAGTAAGCAATCACAATAAGTTTACTTCTTAATAATATTTCTAGTAATTTTGTATAAACACAGTAAGAGATGTAAATCTTTATCTACACCCTGGATTAAGCTTTAATAGCTCTCTCTGGATTTACAGCAAAGGGCGGATTTTCCTGGGGACATTAAAGGGTGGATTTTCCTGGGACATTTCACTAAATATTCTAGACTAGCATCATCTGGCCAGGTTAGTTATTTTCCTAACCCAAACAAGGTTTACCTTGTATGCTCCCCAAATCACAGTTTGGTTTCCAACACACATTTTCTACCATCATTGTGAAAGAATGGCCTCTCACCCACAGAACACAAGGACAGGAACCAGAGGTAGCTGGTAAAATGCCAGAGGTAACTGATAAAATGATGGCTCAACCGAAAGTAATTGATAAAATGATAGCTTGATAAGAGCACAGCAGGAAGTGCCCTAAGCAAATAATTCCAGGGAGGGCTATAAGGAAAACATTCCAGAGAGGTTGAGTCTGATGTCCCCCTCTGTATTTGGTATGGTAGGTGACTGGGCCCATGCCGTGCCAAATATGGAGAAAAGTATTAGGCACTCTCAAATTGGTGGGTGATGGTTACCTGGTGCAGAGTGATTGGCTGCCTGCGCGCAGACCTTGATGTAATATTTTAAACCTATTGGATAGTTATGCGCGGGCTTTTCTGTAGCGCAGGAATTATTCCTTAAAAGATCGTCCCTGGAAGGGCTCGGGGCTCTTAGCCACTGACCGTTTGGGGTCACGCTATGAGCCCGAGTATACTCGCTTATTAATAAAACCCTTGCTTTGGCATAGGACTTGGTCTCTCAGAGTTTTCCTTGGTAGGTGCGGCGTTCCAAGGCTCCCATCAGTCACCCCATTGGGTGGCCAACCCTTACAATTGGTTGTGTCAATGGAGGTCAAACACAAGCACTGCCAGGGTGAAGCAAATGGGCTCCCTACACCAGGGCAGGAGCAATGCCATGTCCAGACCCACACACCAATTTGGTAGAGTACCATGTCTGGTCCCTGAGTCCATTGGGGCCCCTGAGTACAGTGGGGCCCCTGTACTGGTGTGCAGACCCAAGATTAATTAAGTACTGATTGTGCAGACCCAAGATTAATTAAGTTCAAGAAAAGAAATATAAAAGTGACGCCTATTTTAATACATCAGGTTCTCTTCCTTGTTCAACTCATTTTATTTTTGGTTAAAGAATGAAAGAATGTGCAGACTAAGTTAAAGGTAATAAATATATGCACTACAAATGCAAACCCAAATCTCAGTCAATTACTGACAAGATTGTCTCTGCATCTCACAATAATGGCTTGATCAAATAAATACCACAACATTTCAAATGAAAATAATTAGGGTAAAAAAATTGCATTGCATGGACATAATCTGTACCTGCAAGTATGAATAATAATCTCCTCATTTTGATAATATGTATATATCACAAATTCCAGTAACATATATATTTAAGTTATTGCATTTATAGTGAAAAAGTTAAAATGATATTTCATTTTCTATGTTCCATTTTCCATTTAAATACATTATTATAAAATCTAAAAAGGCATGCTATGCAAAAAAGCTAGAAGAAATTAATCATGATCAAGAAATAATGTAGTGAATAAATCCAGACCTGGAGATGATCCAGCTGCTGAAACAATCAGACAAAAATCGAGACTGTGATTGAAAGAATGATGATAGTTTCTATTTTGAGAATATTAAGTTTAAAGTTAGCATGTGAATGTACTTACAAGCAGTTTCTAATGTGGAGCTGGATTTTGGAGACATAATAAAAGTAAACTAGATTGTCCAGGATCCATTACAGAATGACAGAGAACTTTAAGAATATGTAAAATATAAAAATGATATTCAGATCAACATTGTGAATGCATTAAGAGACTCAAATCTCATCGTTGCCAATTTAAGACACAAGTAAGATCAAATACTTTCTTTTTATTCCCAAGGGAGGAAAAGAGGCAAAAAATGGAAAAATTAAAGAGTTGTTAGATTCAAGTAGATAGACAAACAAACTGTTGAGTCTGTATGTCCTTGTATAGAATAATCCTGATAAAACTGTGGTAGTGCAATTAAATATTACACGTATTTTAGTGTGAAACATTAGAATATAGTGCTATATGTTACTATTTCGAGCAATTTCGCAGATTCTAAACATACCTATAAGAAGTACTGAGAAAAATTTAATATTTATTAATGCCTTTAAAGTTGTAATTACTTCAACAGCTCAATCTTAGGTCCATCAATCTTAACAAATACAAATAGCAATATATTGGAGATACTTTATATAATTTAGAATGAATGCAATAAATCAAAATCTTTAGATTCTAGTCTAAAAATAAGTCTCTCGGAGGCTGCCATGATAGGACAGTGGGTAGAGTTCTTGCTTTACATGTAGCTGACCCATGTTTTTTTGCTGGTATCTCATACGGTTCCCATCTCTGTTAATGGTGTTCCCTGAAATGGAGTCAGGAGTAAGTCCTGAGCAATGTTGTGTGTGGCTCATAAACCAAACAAAAATATAATAAAAAAGAAGCACTGTCAAACTTTTAAATGAGATGTACCATGTAATAAAAAAGAATGACAAAATCCAAAGTAATATGTTGGATTATAGTTCTAAGTATTTCAGGTTTAGCATTGGACTTTGACATTCTTCCGCTGGCAGGAAGCTTAGGTTATTTGCAATGTACCCATTCTAGTGATAAAGGGGGTGCATTCGCCACCATCTGTTAACATCCCTCTGCCTCCTACTCAGTAGGTATCAGTCTTCTAAGCAGATGCAGTGACTTACTGAGCTTGCCTTGGTAAATGGATTTTTTTTTTCTTTCCTGTCTTCCCTTTGCATATCCTTATGGTAAAAAACATTGTTTTGTATAGACACAGGAAGATAGTTAAGGCTGCACATTTGTAATATAAGAGCTAATTAACTCTGAAATATTTACTCTTGAGCATCTTCATATTTCCTAACTTACACCTCATTTGTCCTTAGATTGATTTTAGTTTCTTATACCCCCACCCAAAGAGGGTACTATCATGGGACTTGATGGGCCCATGGCAAGCCGTGAGGAAACCACCTTGACATCCACATTATGCAGGCTAATTTTCATAAGCAGTATAATAAGTTAAGAACACAGTCATGCAACAAACTCTGTCATAGCCCAAAGATAAGCAACTGTCCTTGTTGGGGTAAGTTTGGAGACATAAGAGAATGTCTTATTTAGGACCCTGTTGGGTTCTAAATCGAGCTGTGATTTGGGGAGCATACAAGGTAAATCTCTGTACTCTTCTCCAGAATCAGGTGCTCAGGAGACTCCAGAAAGGTCCAGAAAATAGACAGAACTCTTACATTTATCCAAATGAGAGTTTCTCACTGCTCTTTGCCCTGTTGTTAATCTATCTCTAGATAGAATTATCTAGATAGAAGTATCTAGTATCTCTCAAGTGAATGAGTGTTGGCTTATATTTTTATAAGGGGCTCAGAAATCTATGCCGCCACTAAACAGAACTTTTGTGATTTAATCTAAACATTTTAGTTACTTTCTTTCACAGTTTTAGAATGCCTACTTCTTTCTATCATGCTACCTTTTGAAAATCTCTCTAGAAAGTTGTGACGCTTTCTGACCTGATGATCATAGAACCCCAATTTGAATAGTCACAAGAAAATTAAGATTCTACTAATTTTCTTCTCTTGTTCTAGAAGGGGTACCATACTATCCTTGGTGGCTTTTTTTTTTTTATAAATAAAATCTGAGTTTGGTTATCAGTAACTATCTAAGAGGTAATTCTGGCAAACAAAGTGAGGGAAATGGAAGGTGAAAGTGAATGGAGAAAGGCAACACAGCTTGTACAAAGGAGCGGGTTTAGGTACAAAGAAAGTGTGGGAGATAATTGAGTCCTGGTGTTGGAACTTTTCCATCTGAGGCATAAGGAACCTGGTGCACTTGTTCACCAATTGTTATGTCCGCCATTATTCATACACTGTTTCCATACCCTCCCTCCCTTTAAAAAGAATAGAAGTTGTGTTTTGACTTCTGCTCAGAAACAACTCCAGATTACTTGGGAGTTGCTGTTGAAGGTACTAACGGCACCATTGCTGATGTGAATTAAAACTGAGCCTCTCCCATGCGAACCCTGTGCTACAGCAAGTAGCATCATCTCTCCACTACTGTAGTGGTCTTAGATTGAAGAAATGCTCTCTGGTTTGGAAGTTTTTGTCTGACTTTTCTGAATATAAGATGCTCTGTTATTTTAGTAAGATATGCATTTGCTCATTCAAATGACAAAGAGATGTTTTATAAATAGATATGTATATATGTGTGTATATATACAGGCCTATATATATATATATATATATATATATGTATATATATATATGTACAGGCTTGTCTAAACCCAGAGCTCTCACTGTGGTCCCTGGATGATTGATGGTCTGATATAGATAAAGACTTGACCCCTGGGATGAATCCAGAACGACTGCAGAACCTGGCAAGCTACTTGTGGGGATTCAATATGCCAAAAACAGTAAGAATAATGGACCTCATACCCAATGAATGGAGACGTTACTGATGCCCGCTGGAGAAAATCATCGATGATCAAAGGGAAGACAAGTGATACAAGTGATATATACGTGTGTGTGTGTGTGTGAGTGTATGTGTATGTCTCCGTCATCCAGTTCACTGCTAGAATGATTTTTGGGATGCTACTGATAAAAATATTTCAGTTGTTATGTGAAAGAAATGACTTGGGAGAAAGATGGATGCTGGTTTCCAAGGAAACCAATTTTGTGAATAGAGGCTTTGAACTTTAGAGCTTCTAGGTCTATCTCCTGACTTTGAGAAGTGTTGGAGTTAAGTTCAATTGCTAACGATTGATTATTTAATCAAGCACGTATAAATACCAGGTGTGGTACTTGCTTGGTATGCACAGACCATCCCAGTCCAAGCCTTGGCATTCAGGTTTCCTCCAGTACTTCCTAGTGTGGCCCAAGCATCACTGCATCCTTGGAACTGAATCAGGTATTGGGACTTGTTAAGTATCACCAGAAAAGGCCCCATTGAGCATTGCTTGGGAAGCCTCACTCCCACCCCCACAAGGTAAAACGCTTTTCACATAGGGATTCTCTGAAGATATTCCCGTGATCACTTTTCTGCAATCCCTGTAGCAATTGTCTAAGCCAAAGAAGAAATCAGAAGTTGAAATCTACTGTTGAATTCAGAAGGAGAAACCAGGTTTGAACCTTGAGACTTTTGCTTCTACATATGATATATAGAAGCAAATGAAGAAATAGACAAAAATTAAACTCCAGAGCTGAGATTATGAAAGGGGTGGAGGAAAACGGGATAAAAGAACTGAGCATTGAAAGTAGTTAATGGTATATATATATATATATATATATATATATATATATATATACTTACTCCTTATTGTATGCACTGAAAACCATAATGCACAAAAGAAGAGAGAGAGAAAAAGAGAGAGAGAAGTGCCTGCCATAGAGGCAGATGGGGTGGAGGGAGGGAAACTGTGACATTGGTTTTGGGAAATGTGCACTGGTGGAGGGATGGGTGCTGAAACACTTCATGTCTGAAACCCGGTGATGAACAGCTTTGTAATTGTCTATCTTACGGTGATATAATATTTTTTAAAAGGGATGAAGGTGCTTGCTAGACTGTGATGGAAGGATATCAGTATTTTGCTAGTGATTGCTATGTGAAATACTTTGAAGTGTTAAATTACACTCCTCAACAGAGTTGTGAAAAATAACATGCCCTAAATAAAAATAAAAAGTGTTTAAAAGGGAAAAGAGCAAGGTTACTTAAATCTAGAAGCAGGTTTTCTCAGACAAATCAGGGTGTGAAAATCATGAATCCTGAATACTAGGTTATTGAGAGAGCATAAGTGCCTCTACTCCCTCTCCCCTGATATCTTTTCCTATATCTTGCCCTATGTCCCTCGAGGTGTTGCAGGTGTGGCTGTGGTGCCCAGCAGCATTGGCAGGTGGCAGATAGGAGATAGGTCTGTCTACACCCAGGGCTCTGCCCCATGGGCCCTGTATGGTTGATGATCTGACATTGAAAAAGACTGGGTCCCTGGGGTGAACCCAGGACCACGGCAGAGCCTGGCAAGCTACCCATGGTGTGTTCAATGTGCCAAAAAAGTAACAATAATGGATCTCATTCCCAATGAATGGAGACATTACTGGTGCCTGCTCAAGCAGATCGATGAACAATGGGAAGACAAGTGATACAAGTGATTTCTTTCCCTACACCTATTTATCCTTTGAATAATACTGAACTACAAACTTTGTAATGAACTATTCATCTAGTGAGCAAATGGATCCTCTAACTTTTCTGTACTATTGTATTAAATTAATGAAACCTGAATAGGAGTTCTAGAAATCACCGATGCATTGACCCTCAGTCACAAGCACACCACACATGTATGACTGTGACTAGCATCTGAGCATCTGAAATGAAGGGCATTGTGGAGGCTGAACCCTCAAATTGTGGACTATGATGGGATTTCTAGGTAGATATCCTGTGATTCAGTTATGTCCAATTATGGCAAAATGTAAGACTCCTACCAACTTGCTGAAATTCAGTCAGTACATACTAAAAAAAACACCCTAGATATTAGGTCATTTAAATGATTATTTGAGTGATTCCATTAACATAGTATCAGGGAGGTCAATGCAGTTTTAAATTCAAAGATCAAATGTCATTAAGAGGTCATGCAAAATGATCCCAGAAAATGAACTATATTACATTTGTCAATAGAGAGCTAAAATAATGATTTCCTGTGTAGTTTAAGATGGGTGTTGTGTTGAAAAAGTAATTAATAGGACTATAAGGGATAATGGATATAATGAGCAGAGACATCACCCACTCCAGAAATAATTAAATAAAAAAGAGTGAGATAGCAGAAAACAGTATTTTTTTTCAGTGTGTTTACTATTTTATCAGGAACTAACTCCTAGAGCATAGTCGTATGGTAATTGGAATTTTACAGAGAAAATGGGTCATTGTTGATGGATGATTGGGGGTAGTACATAGATTTGAGTTCTAATGAATAAGGATCAGAAACAATTTGATGAAAAGGTTATTCTTGTATAAGAACTAGAAAAGTGCTCTTTTTATATCTTTTATATATGTGTGTGTATGTGTTGTGTATAGCTATTTATATATATATGTATATATATATTTATATATGTATTTAGACATCTTAAATTTGATGAGTAAAATACAAAAAAAATTATCAAAAATATTTAGTCAGCTACTATTATAGTCCTTACTAGTCAAGGAAGGGTCAGGCACATAACAAAGAAAAATATCTCTGGGTAAACATGCTCTTCTGAGTGAGTTTTTTTTATTACTAATAATTTCATTCATTTTAAAAAACACTAATTGGTATCCATAAAAGTTAAAGAAATTTGAATTAGTATTAAATGTACATCACTATTTAATTGTCAATTGTGACCTTATACCAACCACAAATATAATTGATTTTAATGAAATGTTTTATAGATATAAAGCTTGTGTAAATAAGTTAATTCTGTCGGGGAATCCTGAGCACATTGGCAAATTCTGGGAGCAGAACAGAAATCTCGGTGGAACCTCCACCTTTCAGAGAATGCCTGGCATCCCAACAAAATCGAGGAGCAGGGTCAGGGAATCTCCTTCTGCCCCAGAGGATCAGTGACTGGCAGAGTAACATGCAAGAATCCAGCAAAGTTTCAAAAGGTGTTACTCTCATAGATTCTGGTATACAATCCAGTAACAGGAAAACCCCGACTTAGAGTTCCTGGCTGGGCCCCAGCCATGTGTAGGTTTAGAATCCTCAGCCAAGATGGCTGCTATCATGTGTTAAAGCCCAACAGGGAAGAGAACGGAGAGGAGGAAAGCAGAGGGAGAAGGCAGAAAGGTAAAAGGCAGAAGGTCCAAGGACAAAGAGTGAGAAGAAAGCAGACTACAGCTTTTATATCTTTTCAATTCAGACCACCCACACAATGGGTAACAGGGTCAGTCTCCCTTAGATAGCTTCTCCCAGGACCTCACGTATTTCCGTTGAAATATCAATGTTGCTCAGTCAAGATCTGCCTTGGAAGTGTACCTGCAGGGTAGAGTGAGGGGAAGGGCATATATCTGTACCAATGGATATTCTACAGCCACATATTTACTTTCTCCAAACTTTCACAAGATTCTCATCTTCATAGATGTTTTGTATATTAGCCTTTAAACTTATTAGAGAGTCATGCTTGCTTGCTTGGTGGCAAACAGCAATTCTCTCTGGTTTAATTACTTAGAGATCCTGGTTGGCCAGGTAAATATACTGGTAAGATCTATCTAGTCCCACAATGATTGAGGTAGCATGAGAGAAACTATTTATACCAGCTAACACAGAATACATGGTAAAATATACAGCCATATTCAAACTGTCCTCATGGGGGCTGGAGTGATAGTCCAGTGGGTAGGGCATTTGCCTTGCACACAGCAGACCCAGGTTCGATCCCCATCATCCCGTATTATCCCCTGAGCACCCACAGGAGTAAATCCTGAGTGCAGAGCCAGGAGTAACCTCTGTGCATCACTTGGTGTGACCCAAAAAGAAAAAGCAAACAAAACAAATAAAGTTCACCTGCCCTTCATCTACAAAGTGGCCTGTAGGGAGGCATTTCTAGGCAAGATGTAGAGGCTCTGGGCAACAGTATATTGCAACAACTTCCAACAGAAAATTATTTCTATGTGAATCTATATTTATTATAGGAAGTGTGAATATATGAATCTTAGAAAATATAATGGTCAATATCAACTAACATTTCAGGTGATGTCTTAAAAACTTTATAAGCATTTAAGTGAGCTCATCATATATATTGATATACATGTTCCTTATTTCATTAAATTTAGTCAAAACAAGATATCAATTCAGACATAAAATTTGTTGTAGATCACGATCATGATCTTCCCGTTGATCATCTATTTGCAAGAGCGGGCACCAGTAATATCACTATATGTCCTGTCTCATGCCAGTAGAGCCAGGGGCATCGGCTTGCTACAGGAACATAAAGAGCCTCAAACCATTATATTAGGTCATGGGAATGACCTAATATAATTGTTACTGGAATTTGGCATATAAAATACAACACGAGAAGCTTGCCAGGCTTGCCGCCAGGAGGCAAACTCTTTTAAACACCTCCAAATAAAGCATTTATTGATGAACCGTGCGGCTGCAAGTGGCCGAGCGAGCCGGGCTGTGATGGGCTGGTCTGCTGGGTGGAGTTCTGATGAGAGGGAAGTCCAAATGTGGAAAATGGTGGTGCCCGTGGAGTGAGGGGGGCGGGTGGTCTGGCTTGTTGTGAGGTTCTGCCAAGGTGGTGGGCCAGGGCTAGAACCCGCCATGCCTCCCGACTGCCTCATGAATGGCTGTGCACAGGGAGAGCAAGGAACAGCTCTGCCCCATGTCTGAGAGTCTCTGGACCAGCACACCTGGGCCTGATTGAGGAAAAAGCTGCTGCAGGGTGGGTGTCGATGATCTGGGCTGTGATGGGCTGGTCTGCTGAGTGGAGTTCTGACTAGAGGGAAGTCCAAATGTGGAAAATGGCGGTGCCCGTGGAGTGAGGAGCGGTGGTCTGGCTTGTTGTGAGGCTCTGCCGAGGTGGTGGGCCAGGGCTAGAAGCCGCCATGCCTCCCGACTGCCTCATGAACGGCTGTGCACAGGGAGAGCAAGGAACAGCTCTGCCCCATGTGTGAGAGTCTCTGGACCAGCATACCTGGGCCGTATTGAGGAAAAAAAGCTGCGGCAGGGTGGGTGTCGGTGATCCGGGCTGTGATGGGCTGGTCTGCTGGGTGGAGTTCTGAAGAGAGAACTTCCACTTCTGGACTTCCTTGTTGTAGATAGAAATGTTAATATGGACTTTTTGAAAATGGGAAACAATTAAAGAGTTTATCACTCATAACTTATTACTTATCTTCTGTTGTTAATCTTCTGTTGTTCATTGCTTGAGCAGGCACCAATAACATCTCCATTTGTCCCTGTCACATGCAAGTGTAGCCTAATGGCATCTGCTCACTTCAGGAACATGAAGATCCTCAAACCGCTCATTCAGGTTTTTGACAAAGAAGTCTGACTATCTTGTAGGTGGGCAGCCATGAGTTCTTTTGGCATCCCGTGGAATTCAGTTGGTAACAGCTCTAGTCCAGCAGTTGTCCATAAATAGCATTACATGTCCTGTTCATCTGATTTTTACCATCTTGGCAAATGAGACAACATCCTTGATTCTTGATCATTGATGGAGGTTGGAATTCCTTCTCTCACTTAAGCGAGCGTGATACTCCAAGCATGAGTCTCAATTCCTCTTTCGACTACCTGAATGACCTTCTCATCCTGTTTTTGTAGGGCCCAGTCTCTGAGGCGTATGTTAGTGCAGGAAAAATGGAGTTTTATTTTCATTTAAATCTTTCATTACAAATTGAAAATTTAAATTTTATATAGAATGTAAAAATAAGTTTATAAAAATCTAAATGGCAACAATGTTTTGAGAAACACTTACACATTGTTTTACAATAGAATCAAAAGCTTTAATTGCTTATAAAAATAGAATAGAATAAAAACTTTAATTACTTATAAAAACAGAAAAGCAATGCTTGTAAATTTGAACTCTTGTCACTCTTACAATGTCATATATTTACATTCTTCATCTTTATTAGTTAAATTCTTATTTTTAATAAGCAAAGTTCAAATTACTTGCAGATATTAACTGAGAAAATTCTGACATCAGGTATGTGGCTAAAGAGCAGAGCTCACATCTTTTGTGCGGAAGGTCATGGTTATCCCAAGAACTTCAGTGATCCTAAGCACCAACTGGTGTGGTCTTGTACCTCAGAACTGCTTGGTCTGTACTCCACCCCTATAACTAGTAGTAAATAGATTAATAAATGAAGTGAGAATTTTTTTTCAAAAATATTAACTTGTATTGATATAGTAAACTATGTTGACATTGTCTCTAATGTGAAGAATCACTTGACAGTGTTTGGGGACAGGAATCAACTGTGAGTAACCATATGCAGGCAAGCACATTAATCTGTGCCATCTCAATGGCTCTCAAGATTTTTCTTGACCTAAGTTTCAGCAGTCTGATTAGAACTCCCAATGCATAAATTTCTTTATATTTCTACTCCACAGGATTCTCATTATCTGAATTTATATGTTTTTAACTTTCATCAAGTATAGAAAACTTTGGTTCTCACTATATATATTTATTTAAATTCTACTTCTTTTGGTTTATTACTGTTGCAACTCTTCTTGTTCTTTAGTTCAGATCTTTTTTTAATTAATTTTCCTTTTATGTTCTGTTTGGTACATTTCTAGTAAATGTGACTTCAATTTCATGCAGACTTTCTTTGTCATCTTCATCTGTTTTATTTTTCAAGCCCTCTATTTTTGTGTCTACATTTGATTTATTAAATTTGTCAGTTAACATGTCTATTTTAATTAATTAATTGATAATTAATTAACTAATTAATTTTTGCTTTTTGGGTCATACCCAGGGGTTACTCCTGGCTCTACACTCAGGAATTATTCCTGGCAGTGTACAGGGGGCCATATGGGATGCCAGGGATCAAATCAAGATGAGCTGCATCCAATGCAGATGCCCTACTAGTTGTGCCCCTAAAATTTCTGTTTCAAATGTTTATTTCATAATTCATATTTTTTTCTTTTTGGCTCTGCACTCAGGGAATTAGTCCTGGCAGTGCCTGGGTACCACAGATATTTGTTTCGCTTTTGTTTTTGGACCACACAAACTGCATTTGAGGCTAACTTCTGGTTTTGTGCTCAGGAATGACTCCTGATGATAATAGAGAACCATATGTGGCACAGAAGAGCAAATCCTGGTTAGCTGTGTGCAAGGTGTCTTATCCATTGATCTCCCACCAAATATCATATTTTCATTATTTATTTCAAGAATCTTGCATGATTCCTGGAGAAATACCTTACTCACTGTACTATTTCTTCAGTTCCTAATTTGCAGATTTTTATATCACTAGATCACTGGACATCCCATTGTTCATCGATTTCCTCGAGTGGGCTCCAATAACATTTCCATTTGACCCTATCACGTGCCAGTGTAGCCCAATGGCATCTGGTTGTTTCAGGAATACAAAGAGCCTCAAACCTTTCGCTCATGGTCTTGACGAAGAAGTCTGACCATCATGTAGGTGGGCGGTCATGTGATTTTTTGAAGTCCCGTGGGATCCAGTCGGTAATGGCTCTAGATCAGTGGTCATCTCTAAATTGCATAACATGTCCAGTCCATCTGATTTTCGATGCCTTGGCAAATGCTTGAGCCACAGACGCAGATACCCCAGGGAGAGCAGATACCAACTCTCCCCATTGCCCGTGGCGCTATGCGGCCGCACAATTTACTTCCACACCCCTCTCAGAGAACCCTGCATGCTATGAGAATATACCATCCGCATGGCAGAGCTGTCCAATACATATTCAATATGCCAAAACCAGTAATAAAAATGTGTATCTTCCCAACCCTGGAGATTTTTATATATAAAATACAATAGGAACAGTAACTTTATTTTGTACATGGATATCCTCATTGTTATCATCCATCTGGCATTTAAGTACAGTTTGAAATTCATGATAAAGTGCACCACAGTTCACTTCATATGATTAAATAAAGTCAAACTTGACATTGTAAAACATAGTGCAGCAGTTTATAGAAATGCCCATAGAATAACATTTCTTTATGTCCATTGTTGCTGGATCTTTTCTTTAAAGAAACTGAAGCTGCATTCTGCTTTTTAGAATTCAATACCTAGGTTTCATAGACAAAGAAAATAAAGCAGTACTTACTGGTGTACTTTTTAAAAGCATACTAAGAGAAGCCATCTAGAGATAACTTACAAGTTTGCAGAAAATTTAAATTTTCAAGTAAAGTTTTAACTTGTCTTCTTAAGAAAAGAAAATTGAGGCTCCTATGTCATTCCAAACAATATAAAATAAATAGCAGTAAAAGAACCCAGATGTGAGAAGGAATGCAAATCATCACACAAAGAAGCTGAGAAAAATCACTCAGCAGGATCCAAAAATAATTAGTAACTGAGTGAGCATATTGGTAAAATATTAAAAGCACTTTGAGAACTTGTAAGTGACAATGTACTTAGATTTTTTTTCTTCTTCTTGGAAGTATGAAAGTTTCTTGAATATAGATTGCTAGTAGGCATTGATAGCTGCAGCAATATTTCTCTTTTAATAAAACAACAATCAAAGGAGAGGTAAATATGAATCTAAACACTAATATTCTGAAATAGTGTGATATGCTTGGATAGTGCCACCCTAGAACTTAAGGACAGATATATCAGAAGTTTTATATATATATATATATATATATATATATAAATAATATAGACCATATATATAATATAGACTATATATATATATGTATGTATACATGGTCTATCTAGGTTTCTAGACTTATAAGCAACAGGAAAATCAAGTAAAATATACAGGCAAACAATTATGCAAAAGGGATTAGGGTAGGATTCTGGAAATATACTTCTCCATTATAATTATATATTATAATAATTATTTCACTAACATCATATATGTACCAGCATTAATACTCTTATACTTTTCACAAACAATTTAGACATAAATCATTCCAGCACCACAACTATCACCATAGTGCCAGCTTCTTGCACTAGGGCTTCTTCCAGTAACATTCCCACTCATGCAAACTCAGTTTTACAGATTAAATATTCAGCTGTTTTTGCTATTTGTGATTTTTTTTTTACTGTTTTATACCCCACATTTAAAATATCTGTTTTTAATGACATCTGTACAGATATAATAGGTGAGTAAAGCTAAATTAATTGAATTCCATGAAATAACACATCTATGAAAAGTTAATAGAATTATTTTAAAGTATATTTTATAGTATTTAATTTTTAAATGGCATAGCCTGTTTTATGATTCAATTATTTAACTTCACATAAACTATGTCCTACAGGCATAATATTTAGTAAGAGCGGGAAGAGGAGAACTAAGAAAAATTTAAGAATATACCATAGAAATATTAAAATGTGTTTCATCATTGAAGGAGAATTTGACTTTATGCTCCAAATATCCTAGGTAATGCTTAAGAATCTACATTAATAGGCAAAAGTTAGCTTTACATTGATAATGAATATATCTACATATGTAAAATGATCACCTGAAAAATCATATAACAGTCAACATAAACTATATATATATATAATTCATTGTTGAACAAGTAGATAATCTCTTAGCAGACTGGAGTAAATGTATCTTTTTCTGTTGTTTACTGGGTCACACTCAGCAATGTTCAGTGTTTTCTCCTGGATCTGCACTTAGGAATTACTCCTGGCAGTACTCAGGGGACCATATAGGATGTCAAGATTGAACCCGGGTCAGCATAAAACAATGCCCTCCCCACTGTACTATGTCTCCAAACCATATCTTTCTTAATCTAGTAGAAGGCAGCCCTATATTCCATCAATGAAGGCCATACTCAGTGGAGAAGTGCTAAGAAGTTTGTCTCAACTTTAAAAGGAGTTTCTTTAATGCTTCTTGAAGAAAAGATTTCAAGGCTACAAATTTTCTAAGGTTTTGGCTGTCCCTGAAGCTCTATATCATTATTTCAAATAGTACTGGTAGAGCTTCACTGTTTTCAATTATTTAGCATGGTGTACTCCTTGGTGATAAATTAGAGTGGCATAAATCTCATGTTCCATATTGAGTTTTTATTTCACTAGGGTAAGAACCAATGATTCTGCCTATCAGTCATTTGTTTTGAAACCCTATGTTGTAAGTAAAATAAGAATGTTTCCCTTTTGGGGCTGAAGCAATAGGACAATAGGACAGAAGGTAGGGCATTTGCCTTGTCCGTGGTAAACCAGGTATGATCCCCGGCATCCCATATGATCTCCCGAGCACCACCAGGAGTAATTCCTGAGTGCAGAGCTAGGAGTAACCCCTGAGCTTTCCCAGGTGGACCTCAAAAAAGCCAAAATAAAAACTGTCCGGGTTTTGATGTCATCTCTGGAAAGTTGATTACACTGATTGGACTATAATCATTGATAGAATTTTAATTGATTTAATGCCTGAAAAACCTAGGAAGAAAATACAGCTTTTCGAGGTGTAATGACTCAAATTAGTTTAATAAAACAAAAACAAATAACAAGTGTGTGTATATATGCATATGTATATGTATAAATACACACACACACACTCACACATAACCTTGACGCAGCCCAAATTAGTACCTCCTATCTGCAGAATTCTACAAGTAGTCAAATTTCATCAATATACTATAAATCAAAATCATAAAGGATCACTTCACAAGGCAGTAAAAATGTTGCCTTGAAGACATAAATTGCACCACAGCTAATTGTGGGATTTTAAAGGCAGAGTACGTCCCAAGGTCTGTTCAGACAGTTGAGGCCAGGGTTCTGAATCTGGCTGAGACTATAAATAGGGGCCCCAGGAGAGCATCGTGGGGGTGCAGGGGCTTCCAACCTGAGAGAGTAGCAGTCTCTGGAGACTAACAAACACCTAGGCCATGGGGCCCTGATCACGATCACGATCTTCCCGTTAATCATCTATTTGCTAGAGCGGGCACCAGTAAAATCTCCATATGTCCTGTCTCATGCCAGTAGAGCAAAGGGCATCGGCTTGCTACAGGAACATAAAGAGCCTCAAACCATTATATTAGGTCATGGGAATGACCTAATATAATTGTTACTGGCATTTGGCATGTCAAATACAACACGAGCAGCTTGCTAGGCTTGCCGTCGCGGGAGGCATATTATTTAAACACCTCCAAATAAAGCATTTATTGATGAACCGCGCGCCGCAAGAGGCCGTGCGAGCCGGGCTGTGATGGGCTGGTCGGCTGGGTGGAGTTCTGAAGAGAGGGAAGTCCGGATGTGAAAAATGGCGGCGCCCGTGCAGTGGGTGGGGGGGGTCGTCTGGCTTGTTGTGAGGTTCTGCCGGGGTGGTGGGCCAAGGCTAGAACCCACCATGCCTCCCAACTGCCTCATGAACGGCTGGGCACAGGGAGAGCAAGGAACCGCTCTGCCCCATGTCTAAGAGTCTCTGGACCAGCATACCTGGGCCGGATTGAGGAAGAAACTGCGGCAGGGTGGGTGTCAATGATGCTTGAGCCAAATGGCCAGCACCAGGGAGGAGAAGCCGCTCCTGATGCCTAGGCCCGAGGTCTAGCACCAGAGCTACCGTGCCTGGTGTCTGAGCCCGAGGGCTGGCATCAAAGCTACAGGCTATAGAGCTGCAGGGCGCTTACTGAGTGTTAGGACTACCGGGAGTAGGGGCATCACAGAGGACCTAAAACAATGACACATGACATGGTACCAAAAGATGAAACAAGGTAGCTAGGGAAATAGGTAGGGACATAGCTGAGGAGTCCAGAGAAAAAGAAGCCCTGAAGAGAAAAGCCCTGAGCAGAAAGGACGGAAGGAAAAGGTCCTGACAGGGGACGTCCTGGGAGAGAACCAGCAGCATGAAGCCTTGGAAAGAGATCTCTGTAAGTGAGCGGCCCTGAGGAGAGGAGCCTGCACTGACCCTCCAAAGAGAGCAGCCTGCAGGAGAAAGCACCAGGAGAGAGACAGAGGTTCAGGAGAGGTTCCTGCAGAGAGCAAGCAACAGAAGAAACAAAGTAACATTAAAGAAAGACCTTCAGGAACCTCTAGCCTTGCTGGTTATTGGAGCACAGGTCAGGGGGAGCAGTATCTGTGGGGACACAGGTCGGCTGTAAAGGACAGTGAGTACCGCTGGGGACACAGCTATGCTTCAGCATCTGCTGCAATGGTCACGCCCTGACCCCGAGTAATGTTAAGGCTATGGAATCCACAGGAATTCCCTTGAGCATGGGCCCTGGGACGTCCCTGAAAGAGGAGCCACAACCCCCCTCCCAATACAATTATTTTTAAGCCTTAACAGCTTAATATACAAGAGACCAGGGTGACCTTAGGTAGGCAAGTCCGAGATGAAACCTCTGGGCCTTGTAGGAATGGAGTCGGCCCCTTTCTGCCTGAAGGCCCAGCAGCCCACTGACATGCTTAGTAAGCTCCAACAGAGGAAAGGCTCAGCTTCACAATTAGTCTCAAAAAAATAAAGCAAACTGAATTTTCCCAGGTAGATCCAGTCAACAAGCTGAAAACGCCTGGCCATTCTTGGTATGGTGTTGGGGAAGCTGCTGGGGTCCCCAACAATACCAGGAAATGAGTTCCCTTCTACCTCCGAAGCCGCTGGGGAATGAAGACTCAGGGATCCAGCACAGTTTTAAAAGCTTCACTATCACAGGTTCTGCTATACAATCCAGCAACAGGAAAAACCCCAGACTTAGGTTCCTAGCTGGACCCCGGCCTAGTCTAGAATCCTAGACCAAAATGGTCGCTACCACATGCTAAAGCCCGGCAGGGAAAGGAACAGAGAGGTGGGGAGGAGAAGCAGAGAGCGAGAAGCCAAAATGGCAAAAAAGGGGCTTTCTCCTTTCTCCTAGCTTATTTTATAGATAGAAGTCTCCTAAAACCTTCCAGCCCTTCCCATTGTGCTTTGGGTTATCTAGAGATGAAGTCAGGTAAATGGCCATTTTGAAATGTAGATTTTCAGGTGAGCCCTATGACCTAAGCTTCACAAAAGCCAGAGCTGATTCCCTTGAGGCAAAATCTCCCTAGCAGTGTTGGGATGGGCTGTATCTCTGAACAGAAAGTAGTTCAGAATGCAGTTTGTAGGAAATGGCATTAATACTTTTACCATGAATATACAGACAGCTGATTCTAGATTCTAAATCCCACTAAGGTTCAAAATTCTATCAGAATAATTCACTCTGGGGCCGGAGCGATAGCCCAGTGGGTAGGGCGTTTGCCTTGCAAGTGGCCGGCCTGCGCTGGCCTGGGTCCCCTGAGCACCGCCAGGAGTGATTCCTGAGTGCAGAGCCAGGAGTAACCCCCTGAGCATAGCCAATTCACTCTGGCATTGCTTTGAGAATCAGAGACACATCAGTTTGCCCAGAAGCGCACTGGCATGTGTCTTTGAACTAGGAGAATTGATTACATTATGGCTGATCCAGTGTGGCCAAGTATTCTTGGAATATCTATATGTATGTTCCACTCAGGGACCTGTGGGAGCAGGAAGATTATTGAACTGGGGCAAGCAAGATTCATGATAAAAATATTTATACCGTATAAAATTATGAAATCAATTCAATTCTACCCAAGCTCCCATTATGACTGCTCTGGAGATTCCCTAAAGGCAGGGAGTAGCTCTTCAAATAAGCTAAGTGTTGTAGGAGCCTGAGGTTCAGAAGGATATGTCACTCAACAGAATGGGGTTGGGAAGATTTCCCACAACCCACTCTCACCTCTCCCCAGCAACTCTATTGCCATCATCTGGCCGAGGTAAGGCCCAGCTCCACAACTGAACCTCAATAGGTGGCCAAGCTACCACATAGTTCCAGCTCTATAGCTCATGGAGTGAGTGGATGCATATACAGTCAAGCAACACCTCCAAATTTTATAGGACTGTCAGCACAGAGCCACAGCAAATTTTTTGGAGGGAGCTTTAGAGAAGACCATTTAGCTCAATGAGTGAAAACAATAACACAAAGTGTTAACTACCACCATGCAGACCAATTAATCCTCGGTCAAAGGCTTCAGTAATACCACTGTGAAATACAATAACAATGATCACACATTGACATTTACTGATACATTTTTTAGTAACATTTGCCTTTCTCTTGCAACAAGCAATCTAAAGTAAATTTGTGCCTGCTAAGGGTGGATTCTGCATGTGTTTGGAAGTCTGGTGCACTGATGGAGAAAAGGTCACACTGGTGGTGGGATTGGTGTTGCAACACTGAATGCCTGAGACAACTGTGTTATGAAAACTTGGTAAATAACAGTTATGATAATTTTTAAGAATTGCTATAGATATCGGTTTGACAAATATTTTAATAATTAAATTCTAGTTTGTTTAGAGAAAAGCAAACTGTTGACCATGGACTGAACACAGCAAGTAACTGGCTTCAGAATTTGTTATTCAACACACACAGATGGCACTAATTTTGCTTTATCTATTTCCATTAAAAAAGAAAATTCCACTTACTGTTTTCCCTATAAATTATTCAATTACTCTCTCTAAAACATAAGATATTTATCAACTTAGGTTAAAGATCACAAATTTAAAAGTAAATTCTCAATAACTAAATTGTTTATATTCAAATATTTCCAGTTATCAAACTTATTTGGGGCCCGCTCAGTGGTCCAGCATCCACTTATAGCCATACTCAGCCAAACAGACCAGACAGTTAAAAATATTAGAGCTCAATGATATGGCTGTGATCCAACCCTACAGTCAGTGACCCCTCTAGGATCAACCCAAGTGTGCTCAGGGGCCAGCAAAACTACACACAACCATGCCATGGAAGGTCTTACTGTGCCTGGTATCAAAAAATATATATCCTTATCGCATGAATCATCTCCTTGACCTCTCTCATGTTTTTTGTAAGGATTTTGAGTCAAGACCCATCCTAACTCACAAGATACATTTATTTACTATCACTGTATCACTGTCCTCCCATTCATCATCGATTTGCTCAAGCGGGCACCAGTAACATCTCCATACATCCTGTCTCATGCTAGTAGAGCCCAAGGGCACCTGCTTGCTCCAGGAACATAAAGAGCGCTCAAACCATTCCATCAGGTCATGGGAATGAGGTCTATAATTGTTACTGGTATCTGGCATATCAATTACGACACGGGTAGCTTGCCAGGCTCTGCCGTGCTGGTAGCATACTCTTGTAGTCATCTCAAAATCCAGCATTTATTGATGAACCACGCGGTCGCTTGCCGGGCTGTGATAGGCTGGTCTGCTGGGTGGAGTTCTGACTAGGGGGAAGTCCGGATGTGGAAAATGGAGACCTCTCATGGAGTGGGGGGGTCATCTGGCTTGTTGCAAGTCTCTGCAGGGGTGGCGGGCCAGGGCTAGAACCCGCCTTCCCTCCAGGGCGCCTTGTGAATGGCTGGGCACAGGGAGAGCCAGTAGCAGCTCTGCCCCATGTCTATATATATATATATATTATTTATATATATATATATATATATATATATCTTTTAATCTATATATTACTTTTCTGATAGAAGCTGAACATTTTACCTATTGACTCTCACCATCTTGATTTGATAGTTTGGATTCTGCTTCTTACCATGATTCCAGATAACAACATTTCATAAAACGGTATTCAGAAATAGAACTAGAACTAAGTAATAGTGAGGTACAATTCATTGGCATTAAAATTATTACACAAAGCATCAGGTAGCTGAAATCATCAGGTAGTTTCTATTGCATCACTAAGAGACATGTACTCTGTGATCAATTTTGTCTATCCCAAGTATATCCACATATTTGGGTGTAGTAATTTTGTGTATGGATAATTTCCTCATTAGTTTCTTTACCAATAAACTTAAGATACTAATACAACTTAACTCAATATGAAATATACTATGTTAAAGTGCTATTTTATTAGTAAATATAAAAATGTAATTTTCCATTTCTATTATTTATCTGAATCTATAACTTGGGATTTTTTTTTCTTCAGGTATTTTGTTACCTTGAAATCAAACTGAAAGAAAGGTTAAGATATTTATGGTCTTTTCTTTCTCTCCATTTATCATTGTATCAAATAATTCCCTGTGTTCTTAGGAATTTTGAAAGAAGATACTTTTAAAATAAAATTATGCACATTTAGTCTTTCTACACATAGATGGTGTGCATTAGTCTGTTATAGATATTAGTTTTACTTCAAATTATGGTAGACAGATGACTTTTAGATTTCTACATCTTACCCTATATAACTTCCTCCACTTCAGTGGATGAGACCTATAAACTACTTGATGAACTATCAACTGCTAACATTGTAAATGGGATTTGAAGGTATAATGAGTCCTTAATTAGTTTCTCGACTTAACTGAAATAGAGAACACAGTTGACAGGCAACCACTGATAAAGAGTTACTACCAGTTGGGTTGGAAGGAAGCAAACAATTTGGGCATTTTCCATGTGACGGATACGAGTCAGGGTACAGTGTGGAACCTTAAAACATGACAGCACTTCCTTATCTAGGAACCAAAAAGGAATATGAAAGAGGGATATTCATCTTACAAAAAGAAAGGGACACGCTTTGTCAATTGGTGAACTTGGAAAAAAGAATCACTAAAGCCCAGAGGAGTTTCAGACCAAATTAAACACCTAAACTCTTTGCCTAATGAGGATTCTAGTAAGGAACAAGACTGGTAATACCTGCAGTCATGGAAACTAATTTGTTTAATTGTTTATATCTATGTTCTATATTCAATTTAATATATATGTCCTAAATTTGTATTGATCTGTTGGCAACATTTCATATCATTTTGGATAAAAGTACTTGTAAAACAGGAATTCATTCTCTATTGCTTACTTCTGGATTTTGACAATTATGAATGGTGCTAATATAAAGACATGATGAAGAAAGTATGGTTGGGCATGACTCAATTATGAAATATACACCCTTCATGAGGCCCTAGCTTATGTCCTGGAACTCTGTGGCTACCAGTTACCATCATGTATATTTTCATATCAACATATATTTAATGTATATGCAGTTTCATAGCCATGTATAATATGTATAATAATAATGAAATGTTACTCAACTATAGGAAAAGACAAAATCATTAGATGCGCTACTATGTGGATGGGCGAAGAGGTGGATTAGGATGCAGGATGGGTGCTGGGCCAGTGAAGGAGCAATGTGGAAACTGGTAGAGGGTGCAGTGCTGCACAGTATAATTTATAAACCATATCATTAACAATACTGGAAAACATAGGGCTCAACATCATTAAGCATATAAAAATACAGAAAACTCCTATAGCATAATGAACAATACAGATAAGTGACACAATAAATATAATATTCACAAGCAAAGAAGTTATTTTCCTAGTGATTGAATGCTTGGTTTTAGCACTTTTATTCAAAATATTGAAAGTTCCAGAAAGAACTACTTGCCAAGTGTATAAATAAAAGGTATTCAAGTTGGAATGAAAGAAGGAAATGCACATTGTTTGCATATGTTATTATATTATGTACAATATAATAACATTGTGTATAATATAATATATTATATGTAAAGTGTATAAAGCTTGTGAATTTGGTAGAACTGGGCTGACTCAATTATAGAGCATTGTGTCTGAGGGCCTGGATTAGATCTTGATACTGTATTTCCATCAACTGCCACCATGTGTGTTTCAATAGCAAGTACAATGATAGAGCAACAAAAATAAAAGAAAGAAAAAATATTCTAATAAAAAATCTTGAAATTTGAAATGTTTTGATTTCATGTATTTCATGAGACATGCATTGTAACCACTTTCTTCTGGGCTTCAGGACTGCCATATATATTTTCCTTTGACTTAAAATTAGCCATTAAAGAGACAAGTACAGGTTTTTAAAGGGTTACCCTATGAAGATGCTTTAGTTATCATAACACACACTATTTTATAAAACTTGACAGTATATATATTTGTGAGTTGATGCACACAAGTTATATCTCTCCTGGTGCAATACCTGCAGGCTTATTTAATACAATAACTACTGTGAAAGAATAAGGGTACTATTCAGTCAATTACATGACACATTAATGATAAGCCTAATCAAAAATGACAATTTGTAAACAGTAAGTTACCCCTAATTTAGGCATATATATTCTATAGAATCTCTATAGCTAAACCTGAAATCCACACATCACTTAATCCATAGAGTGTGAAATATTCATTGTCATGGCATCAGTGGCATGATAAATATAATCATTCTGGTCGTGATTTCCATTTTATATGTTTAATTCATGACTTCCATTACTTTTGTGCTTAATTGTTCTCATATGATTAAGATTATTTCACTAAGCTTTTGGAAAAGAAAATCACATTACAATATAAAGGTAAAAATGGAATACTGATGGGGTTTAACTCAAAATTACATTTTAATTCTTATTTATCTTTAATTGAATAGGAAGAAACAGGAGTATGATGAATGAGCTCTATGGAAGACCGACGCTATAGTTAATTGCACATACTATATTAAATGCTAAAAAAATAAAAAGCTAAATCATTTTTGTTACTCCTAGTATAAAATGTTCTCTCAACTCCCATCCCATTTGGCCTACTCGTAGCATTTGGAAACTTGATTCATTCCCTTTGTCTTACTTTCATCATTTAAATATCTGCATTGCTGGTTCACTCTCCTCTTTGTGAACTTAGGAATGCTTTCACCAGTAGTACTACATGAATTGTTTAATTAGCTAACCTCACCTGTTTGTACAATTTGAGATAAATTATATATGATGCATATATGTAGTGCTGCCTATGTTCATTCATATCATTGCAAGACAGGTAACTTCTTTGTAGAGGAATAGTACTTCTTGGTGCTCTTCTTTTGGGGGTTACATGTGTCTCTGTTCAGATTACTCTAGGCAGGTTTCTGGTAACCATATGTGATGCCTGTGATCAAATGTGGGCCAGCTGCATCCAAGGCAAGCACTTTGCTTGATGAACTACTACTCCATCCCTGCATGTTGTCTTTTTCAAGCTATTTAGCGCTCCTTAAGGTATTTAGCAGTCCATGGGCACTTAGGATGTTCCCAGTTCTTTATGAAACTAAAAGCCAGTAGTTCTTTAAACAAGCAAAACAGTATAAATTTCCCTTATCCTCGCTTCAAAAAAAACCCTAATTACCTGGATGATGATGATGATGATGATGATGATGATGATGATGATGATGATGATAATACATGCTTTATAACATACAAACTGACGTAAAATTCTAAGAGTGATACAGGAAAATAATGATCAGGGTATGAAAGACAAGCATTTCCTTTTTTGCTGGGGCGGCAGTGACTCTGGCTATGCTATGAACTTATCCCCTGGCTCTGTCTCGGGTATCGCCCTGACGGGGCTCTGTGGACCAGGTGGCGTGCCAGGGATCAAACCAGTGTGTGTTGCATGCAAGAAAGCACCCTGTCTGCTGTGTTCTCAGTTCAGCCTTACTGTGGCTGACAAGGGTGCAGTCCCTATGCGGCATCACATATGCTTCTCCAAGTCTAAACAGTTTTAATTAATAATGTGATGACTTCCCATCTTATTACTGAAACATTTTTAAGATAAAATATTCCAATTTATTAAATTATGTTATCAAACAGAAAATATTCTGAAAGTACGGTCAAAGTTTAGATGGAGAAAAATGGATGTGGTTAGTATAAGAAACAGCTAAAGGGAATGAAGGGTATTTAGGGAAAGCAAAATTGCATTTCTTCTCTCCTCTCACTCATACCCAGAAATACTAGGGTATTCAATATTTAAGGATTCTACATAAGGTAATATTATGACCTGAAATATTTTTCCTAAACGTATGCCAAATTATGAAAAAAAATGAATATATCTCTGCTAATAAATATACATATTTTGTTAAATTATTGTACAAATAATCTATTTTTAGAACATATGCATGATGTCACAGATATGGCAATTCACATTTGATAAGCCACATATTACCATACTAAACTATTACAGAATATTATTTGTATAATATACTTCTTATTTTGGTCAGGGATATTTGTATTGCAAATGCCATAAGAAAATTTTCAGGGTAAGAAGAATGATAAGTAGAAACTGCCAAGGTTCTGTTAGTGACCTCAGCCTTTGATTTACTTTATTTTGGTGTCATAGTGATTAATAGCTATAAAATTGAATAGTATTACTCTTGATACTGAAATCAAAGCAGTTTGATAAGAATATGGAAATGCATGACATTTTGTGACAGGCATTCGCCCAAGAAGCCTTTATTCTTTTTCTCTCTCTGCAAGTGTATTATATTATTTGCATATTTAGTATAAAGATAATAGGTTTTGTCTATTGTAAAACTCTCTTATAATTTATCCATAATTGAATTGGTCTCTTAGTTGGTATCTTGAGTGTACGTGAGTTTATGTAGGTTAGCAGTGTTGTATTATATTGCATGGGTTACTGCTTTAAAAAAATGTCCACCCAGGAGATAAATGTCAAACTCAAAAAAGTTCATATACGTAATTAAACCACCTGCCTTTCTCTTCACACATGACATATAACAAAGGTCCCTTCATTTGTAACTAATGCAGAAATAATCATTTAATCTGCATAGCTATGGCTTAGCTTCTATAATACTTACTTGATTGGTATTTCCAAGACCTTGTGAAAAAAAACAGGAAAGTCAAAATATGTCCTTTTTGGGAGAGTTTTGAAATGTTCATGAGCCTGGTATTTTGAAGAATCTTGGGTATGTTGAATATTACCAGAAACTGGGCATTTTAGCTCAGTGATTTGAGAATGGTAAACTAATTTGAAATTGTCTTAACCATAATCTTGACAAGGTAAAAGAATTTAATTTCTGTGCAGTATATAAATCTTACACCCTTATCTGCTTTTAATGTAAACTGAAAAAATGTTAATGCTATATTTTAATTTACATTTAATTTTAATATGAAAAATATAGTGTTCTATCTCATTTTAGAGGGTTGCGTATTTTAAAGACTATACAATGTTGTTTTTATAAATGCACCATAGCATCATCAAAACGGGAAACAACAGTGTTTTATGGTAATTCAGTATATTAAAATAAATATATGAATCTATTACCTTCTACAAGGGATGACATTGGGAATATACACATGGATGTTTGTCTTTGTCTTCCCCATTTCTTTTTTTTTTTAAAACTGACTGCTTGTTCCTCCAAGTGATTAGAGGGCTGCTATCAATCTTTGAGCCTTCCTTTCATAACATAAAGATGCATAGAAGAACTAACCTGACCTAGCTGTGTACATTTCATCTCCTTGGATACAATGATTTTGCCTGGAGGTGGCTAAGTAACTCAAGCAGGGACAGAATTATTTTTCTGATGGGAAGTTCCAAGGGTGTGAGGTGCTTAAAGTGAAAAGAAGATATTTCACAACATGGAACAAATCGCCTAAGAAGGAAGTTAGTAGTATGAAAAATAGAGCTGATGCAAGTTATGAATGGGAAGCATGTAAGCATGAGTATGCAATCTCTGTGAAGGTGTACATGAACGTTTGGCTAAAGAATAAATACGTGCTGATGCTATTAAGTTCTAGTGTCTTTAAAAACCAAGTCCCTTTGCCTGTTTTTTTTCTTTTTAAGCAAAATTCTTGTTTTCTTATGTTACATAGTTCTCAAAAGTAAATTTGAGTTAATATTTCTTATTAATAAACTTTATTATGTGGAAGTCAGTAATTAGTACTGACTTGATATTAAAATATTTTCAAGGGTATCTAACAATTAAAGAACAATATCTGGGTTCTTTTTCACATCCTAGCAGTGAACAGATCTGTGCTTGACTTTTAAATTGGTAAGTTCAAACCATTACATGAAATGAAATCATTGTAATGAAGGAATTTAATTCCATGGTTTGTTTGGGTTCTATCATTACCTGATTTTACAGCCTTAATCAGAGATTTAGTGCTTTTTTCAGTGTTACTCTAGTACCAGTAACTTTATTGCTGAAGTTTCTCAAATAAGTATTATATCATGCCATTGGATTTCAATAATAAAATGGTTGTATGAGGTATTTTTGGGGTTGGACACTTATTTCATTGCATAAGTGTGTTGGATACACAATGCTATTCCCTTATAGCCCAATGATTTTATCTGAAATACCTGAACTTTCCTTTTATTTTCTATTTGGGTGACATCTGGCAATGCTAAGAGGTTACTCCTAGCTCTACACTCAGGATTTACTCCCCAGCGGTGCTCAGGGGATCATATGGGATGCCGGGGAATCAAACCTGGGTCGGCCGCGTGCAAGCCAAACACACTACTTGCTGTGCTGTAGCTCCGGCTCCAATGGTAGTGCCCTTTATCTGCCATTTCTCTTTTGTTCTTACTGCTCTCAGGATAACTCTGTCTTTGACTCTGACTGATTTAATTACAAGTCTTAGTGGAGTTGTTTGCTTATTTTAACTTAATTCTTATTGGTGCTTTTTGATCCATTTATATCAAGTTAAATGGATCTTTAGTGATTTTCAGGTATAATTTTTCTTGTTAAAATATCTTGCCAAATCTTCCCCCTAAAACTTCTGAGGCCCCCATAGTGTATATGCTATTTCCTTGTAGGTTTTTGACAGAGTGCCTGATATTTTTATATTCCTTTTTCTTTTTTCCTGTGTGTGATTTCATGCGTCATGTCTTCAAGTACACAGATTTAGTCCTCTGCTTCTATTGTTCTGTTGCTTATTTCTGCACCCTCCCATTATATGTTTTTTTTTTCCCGCCATGCTCTTCATATTGATAATTTATGACTGGAGTATTCACATATCATTTTAGTTGGAACACTCCCTCTATTAATTTGTTCAATTCTGTATGCAGCCCCATAGCTACTGGGTTCAGGGTAGAAGGGAAACTCACGGATAGTCCCTCACCAGAGAGGGATGGTGTGGGAAGAGCAAAAGTAACATAGTTTGAGATCTATCAGGTGGGGGTCCTCTAATCCATTTCTTTTATTCAGGTTACAGAGCTGCTACCGGTTCTCCCTGTGCTCAGCTGATCATGAAGCGCTTAGGAGGGAAGGCAAATTCTATCCCTGGCCCACCATCCCAACAGTCTTGCAAGAAGCCAGAGGAACCCCCATACCATGAGGGCAGCCATTTTCAAAATCCAGATTCCACAGCTCATTAGAGCTTCCACCCAAGAGAAAAGCCCATCTCTCCCCATTGCACTTCATCAGTAAATGCATGAACTGAGAGCCTACTACTGAGAGTATACCACCCACACGGCAGAGCCTGGAAAGCTACCCATGTTGTATTTGATATGCCAAAAACAGTAACAATTATAGACCTCATTACCATGACCTGAAGGAATGGTTTGAGGCTCTTCATGTTCCTGGAGTGAGCAGATGCCCTTGGGCTACACTAGCACATGACAGGACAGATGGAGATGCTACTAGTGCCCACTTGAGCAAATTGATGAACATTGGGAAGACAGGTGAAGAAGTGATACAAAAAGTGCTTAGGGTTTCAGTGATTCCTACCATAGAGACATATCCTGGTAGTATAATCATGAGATTTAACGTTTAATCCCAGCAAAATTAATGGGCTACCAACACTTCACCTTGGTGTGCTCAAAAAATCTGTCAGTGTCCAAGATCATACCTGCCTCACTCACTCAAGGCATTTTCTTCATCCCTTTTTTGAGTTAACTTCTCCGAACTTTAATAAAATCTGGATTACCAGGACAACACCCAGTGGTGTAATGAGAAAGAAAATTATCCTGGAATTAAATTCAAAGCTTGGTTTATAGGATGTATACTTGCTAGGATTTGTGCTATTTTTCCCTGACCTTTCCTGAATATACTTTACTAAGATTAGACAGTTTTAATAATTACATGCTATAATACCTACTGATTTTCAAAATCAAAATGTGTTTCATCATACTTTTTCTTTTTTACATATTAAAATTGTGGTATTATAGGGAAAAACTCTTAAAGCTTTTTTTATAAACTTTTAAGGCTTATTTTAAACTACAATTGTGACATGTTATACCATTTTTTAAAAAATATCCTTTTTTTACATATGAAAATAATGAACATACACATAACTGCAAGAAACTTTCCTAATTCTTCATAATTTAACTCTTTTCTTCAAGTTTAATTTCATATTATTCTGTACCAATTTTCAGTCATCAGAGATTAGATTACAAGTTCAAGATTACATATGTAAATCCAAGTGTAAAACCTGAAGATTAAATTTAAAAATTCAATACTAACTTTGATTAATAGTTTTTTATGCTTTTGTATAGCATTCATTCATTCTTTTTTCAATGCTAGTGACATCACATTGCATAATAGTCCAACTTCTTTTTCATTTACTTCTGGTATTTCCTTTTTACAAAAAAAATTTGCTAGGAACCATATATTTGAATAGAAGTATACAGTCCTTTAAATAAGTGCATACATATTATATATAAATGATGACTAAAGAATTATAGGTGAAATTTTTAAATTTCTAAGCAAATGTAAACTTATCTTCAAAAAATTGCAATCATTCCAAAATTATACCCACATTCTTAAAATGTTTCGTGATACCACTTACCTCTTTACTAATGTGGACAATTTATAGAGGTGCACCATTGACATTTACTTTATTAAACATTAATTCAATTGAAAAATGTTTAATTTCCTGCTATGTATATATCTTCTCGATGAAACAACTATTTAAAAATACTCTGACTTGTAAAATTTTTAATATAAAATATATATATAATGCAGATAAATCATTTTATAAGAACCTATATTCAGTGGAACTATTTTTTATGGTTTTATTTATTTCTTGGACACACCCAGTTATATTCAGCAATTACCCCTGCCTCTGTATTCTGAAATTCCTCCTACCAGTACTCGTGGAAACATGTAGTGTGGGATCTTAAAGGTACAGAACCTCCCAAGGTCTGTTAAGACATTTGAGGCCAGGATTCTGAACCTGGCCGAGACTATAAATAGGGGCCCCAGGAGAGCATCTTGGGGTGGGGCTTCCGTATTGAGAGAACCTCTGGTGCCTGGCCAAGGTGGCCTCTGGTGCCTGGCCAGCACCTAGGCTTGTACCTGGTGCCTGAGCCAGATGGTCAGCACCAGGGAGGAGAAGCTGTTCCTGATGCCTAGGCCCGAGGGTCAGCACTCAAGCCACAATACCTGGTGCCTGAACCCCTAGGGCTGGCATCAAAGCTACAGGGATAAGGAGCTCCAGGACTTTTGAGTATTAAGACCACCGGCAGCAGGGCATCACAGAGGGACTCAAAGAATTAGACAGGGATTCAGTGACACGAGACATAGTAGCAAAAGATGAAACAAGGTAACTAGGGATGTAGATAGGAACATAGCCTAGGAGTCCAGAGAGAGGAAGCCCTGAGAGAGAAAAACCCTAAGGAAGAGGTCCTAACAGGAGACATCCTGGGAGAGGACCAGAACATGAAATCTTGAAAGAGACATCCAGAAGTGAGCGGTCCTGACGGAGAGGAGCCCTCCACAGACCTCCTGAAAAGAGAGCAGACTAGAGGAGAACCTGACGAGAGAGGGCCTACACAGAAACCCTGCAAAGGGAGAGCATCCTGCAGGAGAAATCACTGGGAGAGGTTCGGGAGAGGTTCCTGCAGAGAGCAAACATGAGAACAAATAAAGTAGCATTAAAGAATAGCCTTCCCTGCCCCATAGGTGTTGTGCGTGTGGCTGCGGTGCCGGCTGTGTTGACAGGAGGCAGACAGGAGACAGGCTTGTCTATACTCACAGGAGTTCTGCCCCGTAGACCCTGGATGGTTGATGGTCTGACATAGAAAAAGACTGGGCCCCCAGTCTTTTTGCCTTTGGCTACTAATTCATTTATGAGCCTGTAAAATAAGTTTAGAGTTAATTTAGTTTTGTCCTTGCTATTTTGTATGTGTTTAATACATTTATGTAGGAATGGAAATCTTGATATTTTGTTTCACAGAATGATATTCCAGAGAAAGAAAAATTCTATTGCACTGAATATCAAGATAGGTTTTTTCAAATCTTATCAGTAACAATAATGCACTTTATAAAATTTTTGTATATATATGTATCTTAATAACCCAAGGATTTTAATGAGCAGGAACAACATTAAGCATAGAACATTTTTCCCTAAGGCTGAAAAAAAACATCAAAGAGCACATAAACTTGCAAGCATTGTAAAATCACATAAGCACATTTCTCTGAAACTATTTTCTTTCAAAGGTAAACTTTCTTAAAATAAGTAAAAATAACAGAGTTTAAGGTTAATGTACAATTTTTAGTCAATAGTTCTTTAATAAATTTACGGAAAGTCAAAATATTTAAAAAGGAGGTAGAGCTGTATGAAACTTAATGACCATAATTTTCTCTCCAAAATTTTAACAGTTATACTCTTTCCAACTTTTCAGTATATTAACATTTATGTTCTCAGTAAAATGGAATAGGTTGAATTTCTTCAATGTCCAGAGGAACCAATTAAGGATGATATATTAATATTAAGAGGAATGATTCAGAAAATATATAATCACTGATTCCTTGTTTGTTACTATTGGAAAATATAATGCTTTTACTCCAGAGTTTAATGATTTTTATGTTTTTTAAATTAAATTATGGATGTTCTTTAAACATTAGAATAAAATAATACAATGTAATCATCATACTCAGAAAGAGTATGAAAATTACAAAACCATATTTATTAATACACTAAGAATTGGAGATATAAGTTGCTCGTGCCACTATTGGAAATTCAATCAATAAGAGTTCTATATTGGACTCAATTTCCAGTTGAAGAAATAGCATTTCCTGATTTTACATTTGAAGCAATATTATATTGAACTAATTACCTAAATATGATTTTACCTATTTTATCTATTTCTTATTTTAATTGTCTGAAAAATATTTATTTTTGAAAGCATGGAAATATGTAAATAAATGCCATCATATGAGCATTCCTTTTTGAATACTGTATGCTTCTAATTAAAACAAGTATAAAAATATAAAAAGGTATTAATAGAAATTTATGCATGAGATAAAGGTCTGTAAATCTATTGTCCTAAAATTTGACTTTATCAACAGGTTCATAATTTTCTTTCTGTCCTTCCAGTCAATGTACTAATTATTTTATTGAATTAATAAAACTGATTTCTGTTTTAAGATGATTACATGAATATGCATTACTGTTATGATTTTCATTAGCTCCATATAATAGCATAAATAAAATGCCATCAATTCACAACTAAGTTAAAATATTAATATATTGAGGTAAAAAGTGAAATATTTAAATGACCTTAACATTAAATAGAAAAGAATTTGATATTGCAAGATAAAAATGCTGTTTATTGTAATTAAAATAGTACAACTAATTTTATAGTCAACTGTGGTAAATTAAGAAATCAATTCACCTTCACTACTATGGCATATGTTTCACTATTTACTTTTAATATTCTTTTATTAAATTAACTTGACCTAGTGTTAGAAGTCATTCCAAACCTTTACATACTTCCTATTATATAAATATTAAGTTATATATCCTATTTACATGTACATGACTCTATAAGCCAACAAATTGTTAATATGATCAGTGACTTACTTAAATAAAATAAAAATTTATAATTTAAATTGACTAGGAAAAAAAATTAAACCCCCAAATGGATTTATTATGCTGAACCTTTGTTTCCTACAAGGTTTTCTGTAAATATCTCTTCTCCATACTGTAGTAATAATTCAGCAGTTGAGTACTCGCGATGCAGCTGACAATCACTTAACCCCCAGCACCATCTATGGTTACCCCAAGTCTTGCCATAAGTGATCTCTGGTGGCAGAGACAGGAGTAGACCCTGAACATCACTGCTGTGGCCCAAAACCAAACAAACAAAATTTTGCTATGTTGGTGTTAACCACGAACTACGTTAGTTCTAGTCAAATTTAGTCAAATGCTGAATTGTTATGTTTGGCTATGACAAGGAAAAAACATAAAATATGCAATGCTATGCTTACTTTTCTCAAGAAAGGTAGAAAGCAATCTAATTGAACTTACTTGTGGCTGGAGCTCTATAGTACAGAGGCAGGGCACTATACTTGCATCCAGGTGACCAGGGTTCAATCCCTAGCATCCCATATGGTCCTTTGGATGAGGACCAGAAATAAATTGCTGAGTGCATAGCCAGAAATAAAACCCTGACTTTAGCCAAATGTACTCCAAAACAAACAAACAAGCAAACAAACAACTGGCACATATCCAAAAGAGCAAGAACAACAAGTGCTGGCGTGGATGTGGAGAAAAGGGCACACTCATTCACTGTTGGTGGGAATGTCGACTGGTACAGCCTTTTTGGAAAACAACATGGACATTACTCCAAAGACTAGAAATTGAACTCCCATTTGACCCAGCCATACCACTCCTGGCAATATACCCTGGGAAGCCAAAAACATGCAGCAGAAACACCATCCCTACTTTTATATCCATAGCAACATTATTCGCAATAGCCAGAATCTGGAAACAGCCAGAGTGCCCAAAAATTGACGACTGGATAAAGAAACTTTGGTACATCTACACAATGGAATACTATGCAGCTGTTAGGAAAAATGAAGTTATGAAGTTTGCCTATAAATGGATGGACATGGAGAGGATCATGGTGAATGAAATTAGCCAGAAGGAGAGAGACAGATATAGACTGACTGCACAACACACACACACACACACATATATATATATATATACATATATATATATATACACAAATATATATATATATATATATATATATACATATTATGATACCAATACCCAAAGTCAAGCAAAATGTGGATCAGGAGGTCTTGTCAAAGGTCAAAACTACCAAAAATGTGTGGTAGCAGAGATTAGGTAAGACAGAGAAAGGAAAAGTGGACCAATGATTGTCGAAAAGTCTATTATAAGCCACCACAATATGTAAGGGAGGGAAGAGAGATAGAGAGAGAGAGAGAGAGAGAGAGAGAGAGAGAGAGAGAGAGAAAAGAGATGGAGACCTGCCATGGAGGCAGGCTGGGGGAGGGGAGGGTATCGGGGACATTGGTGCTGGGAGGTGGGCACTGGTGGAGGGATGGGTGCTGGAACACTGTATGGCTTTAAACCCAAACATGAACATTTTTGTAATTGTCAAATAAATAAATAAATAAATGTAAAAAATAAATAAAAGCTGTCTACTTAAAAACAATTATAACTGTTACAATGAAAATTCAAATGTAAAGACAATTTCCAATGAAACTAGCATGTCAAGGTCTTCATGGGCATGAGAGATAGTACACTGGGCAGGGCACTTGCCTTGTAAACGGCCTATGAGAGTTTTATCCCCAGCCCCCCACACAAGTGCCTAGAGCATTGCCAGGAGTGATCCCAGAATGCAGGAGCCGAGTCAGGATTAAACATTGAGCATAGCTGGGTGTGGACCCAAAACATCCCAAATAAAAAATATCCATCATCAGATTAGTGTTGATTGAGAAGCACAAACCAGAATTTCTCAAAACAGAAAAGTGTCATCAGTGAACACAAAGATGGGAAAGCAATCGCAGTTGTTGACATTGTATTTATTTCAAAATCAAGGACAGGGAAGGGAAAGCCATTGAGATCTGAACAGTGTTTAAACGATCCAATCACTGTGCCATCTTTTCGGTCATTGTTACCTCTCTGAGAATGAAGAATACTGTTTCTTGTTTGTATTTTGGATCCATACCTGCCATGCTCCTGCTTACTGTTGAATATGCACTTATGTGTAACTTCCTCCCAGGGCTCAGGAGGCCAAAAGGGTGATGGAGACTGAACCCAGTTTGAACATGTACAAGGCAAGTCCCTGACTCACTGAACTATCTCTGTGGCTCTCTAAAGAATCAAGAGAGAAAATGGGGAAAAAAGCTAGAAAGAACTTTGGATAACATTTTAGTGTCATTATGAACATTTATGATTCATAAGAGGGCTAAAATACATATCAAAATTAATAGTTTGAAAGAAATTTGATTACAGATATTATAGAAAATGAGAGGTATTCCAAAGTTCAATAGAATAATTTAATAGTCAAAGTCAGATTTATAAGAGGACTATGAAGATGTGTTTGGATTGTTATAATCATATTTAAAGTTTACTGTAGTCTTCCTTCTAATAGAAGAATGGTTTCTTGAGATAAAGTGTTCTTCTGGTGAAGGGAAGGTGCTACCAGCATTCTTAAATGACAACAAAGCACAGAGATGTCACTAAAACTTGGTTGATCGAGCAGTGACAGTGTTTGAGCAAACCAGTTTTCAATAAAATTTATTTAATATGAAACACTATCAAGTAGCGTTTATTTTACTTGTGAACTCTTCATGAATTATGTGACAAGTTTCATTGTCCCATTATACAGTTGCCAATCATCTCATATTTCAACACCCACCTTGCTGATTGGTTAGGAGACATCATCATAAAACCAAAGTGATTATGATTTACTGAGGGCTCAAAAAATAACCTGTTTTATTCCTTAACTATTTATGTGAAGATATATGTGTTATATTAGCTAATAGGCTACAGTATAGTGTAAGCATAATTATATATATAATTATGTATATATAATTTTTATATATGCACTTTATATACATATTTATATGCATATAATTATACATATATAATTATATATAATCATATATGATATATAATTATGTATATATGATATATAATTATATATATAATTATGTTTACACTATACTGTAGCCTATATGTATGTATGTATATATATATATATACACACATACATATATATATATAAAGAAACTAAAAATTCCATCAGATAAGGTGCAGTGAAATAAATGATAGATTGCAGTGGTCTCTGAAGGGAATCTGAAATGCTTCCAAGTTTATGTTAGGCTCTTCACCAACTATTAGTCCACCACTACTGCTATTACTACTATAACTACACTACTTATTCCAGCAGCACCACCACTACCATTACTGCTATTACCACTGTCATTTCCACTACTACACTCCAGCTACTGTTACTGAACTATTACTGCTATATTGCTATTACTACTATATTGCTATTGCTACTATTGCTGCATTTGCTACTATTGCTGTTATTGCTGTTGCTACTATTGCTACCATTATATCATTATTCTACTATTGCTATGGGCGTACTATTACTGATGGTACAGCTATAATAAATACCAATACCATTAAACCTGAAAAAGCACCTATTTAATTTTAACATAAATGTCTAACTTATTTGGGTAGTTTAATACTTATACATCAGTTAATTCTTTATAACTATTTTCTGTCTGAATATTTGTATTTCATTATTTAGAATATCTACTTTATATTCTATGATTAAATTGTTTTACTTAAAACAAAGCATTTGCAAGCTGTTGAAACTTAAACATCTTTATTAGTATGAAAGTGAAGTAAAGGTAAAATTTAAGGACAGACGTATAAGAAAAATAAAAAGTATTCCAAACATAATTGTCAAAGTAATTGTATTAGATTACAAGTAAAATCAATAGATACTTAATAAACAACCAAATAAAATAAAAACTTTCATCTAAGAATATAATCCAAGGCTGTTTTTTAATATTATGTTCATATATAATTCTCATTAGCAAAGTATGTTTTTGAACTGTTACGGCAACATTGAAGTGAATATCGATTGCTTATAGAGAGTCAACCCAAACTGTATCTGACATATGTTTACATCTATATATTGTACATACAAACACTATTTGAGTATGAGAATGAACAAATATATCTTGCATATTATTATGCAAACAATATTTATAACAAGTAATATAGAATATATATTATGATACCAATATAGCATTCATTCTTTCATTATTTTTAGGCTGCATATTTAATCATTTTATTTATGTATGCTTAAGTATTCCTAAACTAACTGCCAGATATAAAATATTTCTAAGAAATCATGTCCAGGAAGTATATATTATAAGGGACATACAGTTTTATTTATAAATAAAAAATATAATTGTACTACTTAAATTAAAATGAATCTATGCATAAGAAACCTATTCTATATATCTTTAAATTATAACTTACTTCATTAGTCATATGTAATTAATTAGATTTGGGTATTTCAAAAAATCTAATTTTAAAAGTGCTAGAAATGATTTTTTTGGGAAAATTGCAGGTTATATTTATTAGTTATTTCATGAAAATAAGAATAAAGGCATAATAAAAGGGTGAATTGTATAAGGCAATAGCTTTTACAAGAGAAAACTGAGCATAACACTGAATAACTCCCTTATGTTTCTGTGCCTTGCTAGCAGATATGATCTCGGATTAACAACTCAGAATAATTTGATTCTGCTCTTCCCTGCTGTATTCCTATACTATGAAGTTTTACATGATAGCTTGTCCTGTAAAGAATTTTGACTGCTTAAAATCAGATTTCAGTATCCTTTACTATTTTGATGAAAGAAAAAGGCTTATCTGATATTGCAAGATCCACTTAAATCAGTAACCCCCTGTTTTTGAGTACAGATTGCAATTTCTAATACCTCATTAATTCCAGATCTGTGTTCTTTAAGAAAAAAATAAGCAATGGAGAGCTTTTATACTTTTTTTTCACTTAGTAAAACACCAGATTTTTAGAAAAAATACATATAACAGTTTACATATAAACATTATTCTAAAATGTTTGAAATATTTCTTGAAATTATTTCAAATGTCAGTATTTTTGCTCCTTGTCATGTCATAGATGGACTATTTGGAAAGAATAGACTATTGGAATGAACCATACATATATAATTGCCAGTTAAACATGTTACCTTAAAAATGTGAGACCTGTCCGAAGTGACAGTACAGCACTGCTGGTAGAGCACTTGCCTTCATGCGGCCAATCGTTTATACCTGTCAGCACATATGGGGCCTGAGTCTGCCAGGGAGATCCTGAGAACAGTCAAGGATAATCCCGTAGCACCACTGGGTATCGAACAAAAAGAAAGGGAAACAAAGTGGGACCTGAATCTAAGTTTATTTCTGTATGTTTCTAATTTTGTAACTTTAGATAATTTTAAATCTCTCTTGATATCTAAGTTGTTGTGAAGTAAAGAACAAAAAGTACTCATTTTATTACTTTTAGGATTCTGGAAAGCAATAAATATAAAATATTTGGAAAAAATTGCTTGAGCAGTAAAATTGCCTGTGTCATATTTGATATGCCAAAAACCAGTAACAATTACAGACCTGGTTCCCATGACCTGAACGTATTTGGAAAAATACTTATCAATAAATGTCACTTGTTTTATTATTAACTGTTATGCAAACCAACTCCATCAGGATCCCCCTCAGAGATTTGATTTTATTTCAGAAACCAGATGACTTGGATAAGAAAAATGTTCACTTAAATGTCATTTTTCAACAGAAAATAAGTAAGAAAAACTCTTTTTGTCTTTTAAAAATCAATTGATTTTCTCTCAAATCAAGTGTATATTGGAAATAAATTTATTTTTGTTGTTTTGCCATTTCCTTATAAGACAGTATCAGTTTCTGCAGTTAACATCCCTTCTATGTACAGCAGGTATATACAGAACCATCTCCATCCAAAGTTTTAGTAACATCCATCACTCTCAAACTGACCCCATAAAGGTCCTGTCATTTCTCTTTCCCTTCTACTCCACAAGCCAGAGAGTTTATGCCAGAATAAGAGTTTTTAAGTAATTTTATGAAGTACAGTATATGCTACAACATATATAATATTTCTTACACTTTTATCTTTTTACCTTTTATTCAGAAGCTGCTGCTCTTCTGTATTGTTAGTTCCTTATATCCACAGAGACCCGCAGACATGGGGGCAGAGCTGCTACTGGCTCTCCCTGTGACCAGCCGCTCACGAGGCGCCCGGGAGGGATGGTAGGTTCTAGCCCTGGCCCACCATCCCAGCAGAGCCTCACAACAAGCCAGACGACCCCCTACTCCATGAGGGCCTCCATTTTCCACATCCGAACTTCTCTCGTCAGACCCCCACCCAGCAGACCAGCCTATCAGCGCCGCGTGGTTCATCAATAAATGCTGGACTTAGAGATGCCTACAATAGTATGCTACCTGCACGGCAGAGCCTGGCAAGCTACCCGTGTTGTATTTGATATGCCAAATACCAGTAACAATTATAGACCCCATTCCGGAATGGATTGAGGCTCTTTATGTTCCTGGAGCAAGCAGATGCCTTGGGCTCTACTAGCATGAGACAGGACATATGGAGATGTTACTGGGGCCCGCTCGAGCAAATCGATGATGAACGGGAAGACAGTGATACAGTGATATATCCACATATAGTATTTACTTCATATCTGACTTTCTTTGCTTAGCATAATTACCTCAAATTCCACTATATTGTAGTAAAGGCAGGGTTCCATCATTCCACATTTCATCATTACATCATTTATGACAGTTAATACAAGTCCACTGGGTACCTATTCATGTCATCTTTATGCATTCATACTTATACTCAAAATAAATGAGTAACAAAGAGTAACCAAATGCTGGATGACTCTGAACAAATTGTTAAATGCTTTTTAATTACTCAGGCTAATGGAGAGCTAAACATGGTCTGGATTATTCAATGCCTGTTATTGAAAGAGGCCACACTTTTAAAAATTTGATGATTTATTTTCTTCTGAGACCGCAGCTGGCTATGTTCAGTTGTTACAACTGACTCTGCACTAAGAAATTATTCCTGGCGGTGTTGGGGGGATCATCTGCGATGCCAGGGATCGAATTCGTGTTGGCCGTGTGCAAGGCACATGTTCTACATGCTGAACTATTGCGCTGACTCTCTCATTTTTTATTTTAATTTTATGGACCATAATATAAAATGCTTTCAATGACAGGGTTTCAGGAGTATAGTGTTCTAAAAATCACACCCTCCGACAGAGACTGTCACTTTCAATCTGTCTACCTTTCTCCACTTCCTCCACCAGAGGTTCAATTCTATTGTTCAGTTAGTACTCAAACTGTTGTCCTTGTCAATTTGTTGTTAATTCATTTATTTATTAATTTCATAATCTGGCACTGAATGAGTAGCTCAGTAGATAGTGATCCCCCCTTTTTTAGTTATATAGAACCATCATATTCATTACTTTTTTTTTTTTTTTTTTGCTTTTTTGGGTCACACCCGGCGATGCTCAGGGGTTACTCCTGGCTCTGCACTCAGGAATTACTCCTGGCGGTGCTGGGGGACCATATGGATGCCGGGGATAGAACCCAGGTCCGACACAGGCTGGCTGTGTGCAAGGCAAACACCCCAACCACTGAACTATCGCTCTGGCCCCATTCATTACTTTCTTAAGAAGAACAAACATATCAGGTCTATTTATTGTTTACTTATCCTATGTAATAGTTATGGTCAAGCAAAAAATCAAATGAAGTAAGGCTTGATGCATTTGAACTTTCCACACTCCATTCATCTGAAAAGACATCTTAATATAGTTTTGATGTGTTTTCTTTGCTCATCCAGAGACAAGAGACCATCAGAAACTCTTCTTTGCTAGAGGACACAATATAAGAGGCTATTTAGCACAAATGGCAATTCCAAATTTGAAAAGTCTAGTTTGAAAATTTTATTCCCAAACTTGAGAACATGTGTTGACTTTAGAAATTTTCTCAAATGTTATGTATAATAATGTTTTGGCTCTCATAATAAGTAGAAATCGAAAGAAGATCAAAGAGGGTTTCAAACTAGGTTTATTAGTTTATCAGAGCTTTTGTTCACCAAATCTAAGTGAGCTAGCCCAGAGCAGGGTGGTGTGTCTCAGCTGCATTGCAAAAAAACAAAACAAAACAAAACAAAAAAAAACACTAGGATTAAAAAAAAATAGAGAGAGAAGGAAAAGGAATGATATCAAGATATATGCAGTGGGACCAGAGCGATAGCACAGCGGGTAGGGTGTTTGCCTTGCATGCGGCCGACCTGGGTTCGATCCCAGGCATCCCATATGGTCCCCGAGGACTGCCACGAGTAATTCCTGAGCAAAGAACCACGAGCAACCCCAAAAAAAAAAAAAAAAAGATATACACAGTGACACCATACAGGAAGTTAAGATCTCAATTGCAGATACTAGAGCAAGCCTTATTACTATGTTCTATCATCCACTCCTAGGGATGAGCCTTCATATTAAAATAGAGGGGAAAATTAGTGACAGGTAAGATTTGGGCTCCATTTGGCGGCCCTAACTGGGGTAGTACAGTGAGAAACGTCCTTCCTCTGCATTTATAAGATATGCCTCCCAGTGACACAAAATGTGAGCATCATTTACTTTTGAATTGAAAAGGAAAGCAGTGGATTTGGAAAACAATGGATTTTGTAGTTCAATTGAAAATGGGGTTGTGGACAAAATCCATACATGTTTTGCTTCAGCATCAGTGTTTTTAGAAAATTGTAGCATGCATTACTTTAAAGGCAACAGGACAAAATGTGCCCATCAGCTCTCTTAATTTTTTAAGTACAAATAAAAATGTAAAAGGCCTTATTAAAATTTTCATTAATCAGGTATCAGGCCCTTGCAAGTAGAAACAGCCAGCATGGCAAGGTTTATGCAGGCAGAAATTGGGTAGGGCATGCTATTAAGAAAAGGAAAGATTATTTCAGGTGAAGCCTCAGAAGAAAGGAGCCCATTGTGCAATTACTTCATGAAACTAGTCAAAGGATTGGTTTGAAATTAAAATGTGGGGAGAGAGGGTGCGACTGCATTTATATTAGGGTTTAAGTCTTTCTGGGAACCTGGCAGGACTCTACTGAGCCTGATTGTTATTTTCCCCTATTTTGACATCTTAAAAAAATGGCATCAATTCTGGGTACTACTAGTCAAAGAAAGAATGAGAAAACCATTAGAATTATTTTTACTTTAATATTTTTCCTTGAACACAGTAGCATAGATTCTTCTGGCAAAGGGAATGCTAGTACGAAACTTTAAGAACACTTAAAACTACCAACTAATTTGCATTTTCCCCATTTTCCAAATGTTGTGATCTGAGTACATGTAATCACACGTAATCATCTTGAAATAAATGGAGAGTAAAATGATTGGAAAAATTTTTCTTCCACATTGCTTAAATGTCAAGGAAAGAAAATCATTTCATGACTCTTCTGAGTTCTTTTTGGATGTCAAATAATCAAAGTTATGAGAACCAGCCCTGAGTTATGAGAACAACACTAAAGACCAAAACAAACAAGGAGAAGTTGAATACCATTTAAACATTCCTGTATGCGTGCGACAGTCAGTTAGACTGAGAAAGGCACACACAAGCTTTCAATTCTACTGTTCAGGCAGCTCAGCTAAGAAAGCTTTTGGAGGCGAGCGAAAAATTAGCAGGTTAGTCAGGTAAGAGAGGTTACTAAGGAAAGCAGAGTGAGGGATCTGACTTTATGCAGATTTAAATGTTAAAAGTCAGAGGTTAGGTAAGATAGAGAAGGGAACATGTGTGAATAAATGTCAAAAGGTCTGATACCAACATAGAACTGAGCAATAAATACAGGCAAAAAAAATGCAAATGATGCCTTCTAAGTGTAGGTAGTGCAACCCACAATGTGTAGGGAGAAGGAAGAGAGAGAGAGGAGAGAGAGGAGATAAAGAACCTGCCATTTAGGCGGGACGTGGGAGGGGGAGGGAATTGGGGACATGGGTGGTGGGTGATGGGCACTGGTGGAGGGCGGGGTGCTGGAACACTGTGTGACCAAAACCTCCAAACGTGAACAACGTTGTAATTGTATATCTCACGGTGGTATAATAAAATGTTAAAAAAAGTCTACATTGAGAGTCAAGGATAATATACAAAATTTCCTTTATATATGTAAAAAGTAAAATTCATCCTTCATCTACCCTTCAAAGATCCCTTCCCAAAGAGTGCTTGGGGTGACACACCCAATTTTTTCCCCTTAAACTATCATAAATGGTTTTAGCTTTGCTATCTTCTGGTGTAAATGATAGGTTTTTCTTCAGTAAGTATGTCCTCAAAAACTAAAAGAAAATAAATATCAACAGCACTAATAAGTTCTTCCAGATCAGTTTAATTTCAAATGATGGGGAAATTGCACCACATACATTAAAATGAAAAGAAAAACTTTATTTAAGGCTACTGCAGGGGAAAAACTGAAATCAACTCCACAAAACTAAAGGCAGTGGGCTATGAAACACTGAGGTGATAATAGTGAATGAGTTGTGGAGTGTGGGAAAGGTAGAACGATGTGAATAGTGTCTCATTATTTGCCAAGTGATCCTTTTTAGTACAGATTTCCTCTTCTTCAACAAAGCCAGGAAGTTAAGGGTGATCCTGCCTGACTATTACATTTCCAAAAAAAGTTGCTCCCAGAACTCTGAGAAAGACAATTCTGGTTAGTAAATCTAGAAAGAGGCTGAAAGGAGATTTACTATTCAGGAAGACAGAGAAAACATTCACTCTGATATAGAGATCTTTAATCCATTTTGATCTGATTTTTGTGCATGGTGTTAGACACAGGTCCAAATTCATTTTTTTTACATGTCGCTGCCCAGTTTTCCCAACAGAAAAATATTGCATGCCTTGTATGCCATGCTAAGTTGTATGCCCTTGGTGTGATCACCGTAAACAATTGCCCCATCTCTTTCTGAAGTTAACCCTGGAGTACCCAGAGCCACAAGATCTGGGCATTGGGCAGAAAGAGCCACACAGTCAGGCAGAGTATCTTAAGAATAACTAACAGGTTTTCCAACTCCTGTTTTTGGGTTCCTCTACTTCCCCCAGAAAAGCTCATTTAAATCATTTCCAAGATATACATTCCATACTTACGTTCCATACATCTGAAGGCATTCAGCTATTTAATATAACTACCTCAGAACTGGGAGGTAGGCTCTCACTTTTCTCTTGCTTATATTTTTCTTATTTTTATTTTTTTAATTTGGGCACTGTGATTTCCAAAGATATACATAGTCAAACATAAGGTAAGTCTCTTTCAACACCAGACCTACCACCAGTGCCAACTTTCCTCCACCAATATCCCTGATTCCATCCTATGCTGACTGCTTCCTTGAGTGACACATTTTTATGTTTGGTTATTATAGTTTGGATCTCTTTTTTTCAATGTCATTAGCTCTGTGTTATAGATATATACATATGCATATAACATAGATCTATATTCTTAAAATATAGAAATTCTAAGATAATGACTAAAGTTTTAAATGAATTAAATCAAAATAAATTAAATTGATTTGCTGTGGGCCACACCTGACTGTGCTCATGGCTAATTTCTGGTAGTCCTGGCTTCTTGCATAGGGATTTATATTGGCAGTGCTCAGGTTACCATTCAGGTATAGTCCGGGTCAGGTATGTGCAAGGCAAGCACTTTACCACTTGATATATCCCCAGTGCAGTTATTTTAACTGGTCTTATTAAATTAAAAATAATTTAGATGTATAATGAAGATATAATGTTAAAAATGATTTTGAAGTGATGCTAAATTTGAAACCTACTAAAATACCTAGAGCTTGTAATTGGGGTGAGAAATAGGTTAGACACTTGCTTTGTACATGGTCAACCCTACAGATGGTTTCCCAAGAACCACCATGAATATATCTGATCAGACACCAGCAGTAGATTCAAAATACAGATGGTTTGGGACCAAAATCTACTGCCCCCACATGTTTATACATATACATATATATATATATATATATATATATATATATATATATATAAAACATATATATGTGTAAATATATACATATATGAAATAGAGCTAAAAGCATACTGAATATATTTATTTTGGTGTTCCTTTTTTTTTTTTTTTTTGGGTCACACCCTTGCAATGCTCAGGGGTTTCTCCTGGCTCTGCACTCAGGAATTACTCCTGGTGGTGCTTGGGGGACCATATGGGATGCCGAGGATCAAACCCGGGCCATAAAGGGCTGGCCGCATGCAAGGCAAATGCCCTACCCGCTGGACTATCGCTCCGCCCCTATTTTGGTGTTCTTATATAACATCTTAATGCATATTATGTATTAAGTGATATATTTCCATATCTCTTCATCTGCATATTTCTTATTTATAAATGTAGTTGAATATATTAACAATCTTAAATTTGCATTATCTGAATTATTCAAATGTTGACTTTCTAAAAGTTTTGTGAATATTTGTTAAAGTGAGCTTGCATTATAAATTCACCAATCTCTCTCCACTTTCCTGTTATGTGAGCCATTTTATTAGACCTTAAAGATTCATTTGCTATGTAATCAGAGAGACAATTGTTATATAAGTTTACTGAGGAACATTTCTCTTGAGAATGACCTAAGAAAGAAATTCATAACATTTTTAATAAAAAGTTTTGTGTCCTATCCAATAGACCATCACTTTTTTGTCATCTTCCTAAACTGAGGAAATATTAATTCAGTTTTAAAAATCATCACTTGTCACTTGTCTTCCCATTGTTCATCAATTTGCTTGAGAGGGTGCCAGTAACATCTCCAGTTGGGAATGAGGTCCATTATTGATACTCTTTTTGGCATATTGAATACAACAAGGGTAACTCACCAGGCTCTGCTATGGCTCTGGGTTCCACCCAGGGGGTCCAGTCTTTTTCTATGTCAGGCCTTCAATCATCCAGGGCCCAGAGGGCAGAGCCCTGGGTGTGGACAAAGCCTTTCTCCTGTCTGCCACCTGCTGATGCAGCCAGGCACCTCAGCCACACCTGCAACACCTCCAGGGACAGGTTTCAAAATTCATAGACCAAATTTTTCTATGAGCACTATATCCCATAAAAAGCTAAAGTTTGTATATTTTTAAAAGCATAAATGATCAGTGTGATCCTTAGTGCCAGAAACATGGATAACAGTGGAAGATTCACATATCATTTAAGATCAAAGAGCATAAGAATATATGCTAGAGATGTGCTTGGTTATCTTTATTGGGATCATAAAATTCGAAAATAAATAAATAAAAAGGTCTATGTAGTTAGTACAGGATGTAAGGAGGATACCTGGTATGAAAATAGCTCTGTTGTGTTGTGAAGTTTTGTTTGCTTGGATTTTTTGGTCATATCCAGATATTTTAAAGGGGTTTCTCATGGCTCTTGGAATCACTGCTGACAGTGCTCTCGGAACCATATGGGATGATTGAGATAATGGGGATTGAAATCTGTTTGGCCATGTGAAAGGCAATCAATGTACTCACTTGCTATTGCTCCAACCCTTTGAAACAAATCCATGATATTCTTCCTGGACCAAATAGTAGGTTAACTATTGACCCCAAGCATCATAGTTAAGGCCATGTCACATAAACACAGATTATAGTTTCATTGAATAAATCATAACAAAGTCTAGTTTTGTAGATGAAGACAATCTATTTCAGAAAACAAGATGAAATCTAAATTTTAAACACAAACTGTCACCAAATTGCATCCCACAGAATAATTAGAGTAACGTCTCATGCTTTTAAATGTTGAGACTTTGATCAAATTAAAATTGGAAAAGATTCATTTAATTAAAAAACTTCAGGCACCTCACCCTGAATACATGATCCTCTTATGGAGGTTTGTTTGTCTTTGCATAAATCAGTTTCCCTGTTTCTCTTAGTAAATAGGCAATTTGGTAGTGTTTCATAACATTTGACAACTGATTTTGTCTTGGTTGGATTTTGAGAATCTATTCGCTATGCTTACATTTCATTCTCTAAAAAGTGAAGCATAAATTTTCAAATTTGGATTCAGTTTTTATAAACATATGCCATTTAGTACATACAACTCCTAGCAAGAATATAAACAAAAGATGAAAAGACTGTATTTTTTAATATAAAATGTCCTTTCCCATTTTTTCTCAGCATCGTATTTATCTTTTTGCTTGGTTCTCAATTTTTTTTCCTTTGCTGAAAAGAGGGAGGACTAAACCATAGCTGGAAACTTGTCATAGTGGGACCAAAGGGGCTCCTCCAGTTTAAAACAATTCTGTGTGGCTCCAAAACAAAACAAAAAGCAAACTCCAAATGATCAATCCTCAACATAAGTTTAGGCTATAAAGCACATACATCTACATATCTGCCAACTATATAATTATCAACCAATGCATTTAATATATGGGTTAAGAAACCATATCTCTGTAAATTAATTGCCAAGTTGCAAATCGCTTCAGAAAAGATTTCTTCCAAGGAAGAAGACAGAGGCCAGAACTCTGGATTCCTTCTCTCACTTGAGTGAGGCGTGATATTCCAAGCATAGCTCTAAAATAACCTGTGTAAGTGATAAGCCTGGCTCATATATTCTATCTCTGTACTTCTAAATACATATTTTTGGATAAAGAGTAATAGGTGCCATGAATGTAAGCTTTTTTATCTTTGTTGGGAGCTAAACAGATAAGTAATGGGATGGCAGGTTGGGTGGTTCAGGGCACTTTCCAATCCTGAAGCTGGCGCTGGAGGTGGAATTCTGCCACGGTGTGGCTCCACTATGCCTGCTATCTCTCCGGGAAGACTCTTCTCTGGAGAAAGCCCATTATAATGACGCTTGTTCCAGTCAACTAAGACCCTCAGATGTCTAGCCAGGATAGATTAAGGTAGGCTTGTTCCAGAAAAGTGTTGGTATTCTGATGATGACTGATTTTAAGCAATAAATATTGTTCACAGAGGAGCCAGGGTTCTTAGTCCATGAGGCTATTATCCCCCCTGACTCCATACGTTTTATCTCTTCTCTCTCTCTCTCTCTCTTTCTCTCTCTTTAAATTCTCTCAGTGTTCCTGCTTCAAGCCTTTATACCTGGGGTCAGTTCTAAGAAATTTTTAAACATTTTCAGTTTTGATAAAGGAAAGTACCAATGGTATAATACATATATATATATAGCATATAGCATATAGTGTATACTATATAGTGCATACTATATAGTGTATACTATATAGTATATAGTATATAGTATATGTTTCTATTGCAAAACATTGAGAGAGAGAAAAAATGAATGGAATTTTTATATGGAAATTTATAGTAGATATTTTTTCAAATTCAAACGGTATTTAGTTATATAAGAATTTTATACTGAAATTTATATAAAATTAGACATTATATTTTAACTATTGTAGCAGGAGTTAAATAATCATGAATATTGGAGAGAAACATGTTAAACTCCAAGTATTCACTGTATATAAAAATATTTCCTTAACCACTTATAACACACTTTCTTTTACCATGTTAAGGTTGATATATTTCTTGCTATAACATAAACTCATAATGTGGTGATGCTTACTACACTATATGAAAATAAAATTTCTATAAGTTCTGTGATTACCTAAACTAGAAGTTTTTAGGAAAAACAAACTTTTTTAAAATCAGTTTTATTTTTCTAGAAAATATCAGCACTTTTCTCTTCATAGTTAAACAAAGGAAAAAGCAATATTACACTATCTGTACTTCTTTATTCATCTCTGCGCTATTCACTATAGCTAGAATCTGGAAACAACCTAAATGACCAAGAACAGAGGACTGGCTAAAGAAACTGTGGTTCATCTACACTACACTATGGAATACTATGCAGCTGTCAGTAAATTATGAAATTTACCTGCAAATGGATGGACATGGAGACTATCATGCTGAGTGAAATTAGTCAGAAGGAAAAGGACAGATATAGAATGACTGCATTCATTAATAGGATATAAATAGATACCAGTGTTTTACTAAATGTGGGAAATGGTAATGGCAGATTTAAACTCACCATTGAATATTCACAAAGAGACTTAAGTGATAAACTCTAAATGTCTGCAGGGATAGCCACAATGTGTAAAAGAAGAGGGAGAGAGATGCAGAGACAGAGAGACAGAGAGAGAAAGAGAGGAAACTGGGGTACCTGCTGTTGAGGCAGCCTGGGGGTGGGTGGGAGGGGTGGGGTACATTGGTGGTGGAAATGGGGCACTGGTGGAGGGATGGATGCTGGTATATGCATTACCAATAACCAATTATGAACACCTTTGTAATTGTATGTCTCACAGTGGTATAATAAAAAAATAAAAAACAATATTAGCCACGTGAAGGTACACATAAAAAATTTTAAAATATGCAAAAATCAGAGGTAAATGCATTCATCTCGTGAACTGATGAGTAAGAACATTATGTCTAAAAATAATAAAATTTTTTCTCCTTATAATAGAATTTAGAATAAAAAAACAGAAAACTATGATAATCATCTGCTCTTGTCCATGTTCACATGAGAAAGGGTTATTTTCTAAAAGAACCTCACCCAGTCACCACATAGTGTGTAGCTGTGTAGGTATATTTAGTTCGAATAGTTGTTTATTTTCTATGTGTTGGTTTATTTATTACTGCCAATAGTAAATAACGTAGTGGCAATTGCGATGTATGTTGTTTACCAAAAACTATCTTCGCTAATCTGATTGGAACCAGTTACACAAAAAACTCTTTCAGTTTCAGTAGTTTAAGCAACAAACACACAAATATAAATCTGAGTCATGAAACAATAAGACAAAGTTGCTTGTTGAAATGTAACTTTCCTCTTCCCCATCCTCATTTCCAAAGATAGGCAATTTCTTATCACCAGCACTTTTCATGAATGTATATTTTTACTTGCTAATACCGTAGTTTTGTGGAAACATAGGCCTATCAGTTGATTCCAGGACTCATCCCTGAAGCATTTTATTTTTCCTTGCATAATATATAATAAAATAGAAATGAGCTTCCAGTAGTCAAATGACACCTGGCTCCTATACAAATTGATGCACTGTTGAGGCATTGGTCATTTATTTTCCAACATAAAATTAGGAATCAGTCTCAAATAAGTTTTCTTCATATTTTACATCATGAGGAGTATAGAAATTTCAGTTTGCAATTTAATGAATTTATACAAACAATATTATGTTTTCTCTGAAGATTTTTATTTAAATACAAGTAACTCTTCAAATTTAACATTTATAATTACAAAATAAAGAGGTCTATAACTGTCACTGGTTTTGGCATACCAAATACAGTTATAGACCTCATTTACATGGCTGGATGGAATGGTTTGAGGTCTTAATGTTCCTGGACTGAGCAGATGCCCTTGGGCTACACTAGCATGTGACAGGATGTATGGAGATGTTACTGGTGCCTGCTCAAGCAAATCGATGAACAGTGGGAAGACAAGTGATACAAGTGAATTACAAAATATTCCTTCATATTTCTATAATTGTCTCCTAGTCATATCATCATCGTACTTATGCACACTTGTCAGAAATAGAAATATAGAACAAACAAGATAAAAATGTAGCTCCCTTATAAGTATCCTTAAAAAAGAATAACAGAATTTATATGCCAATGTGAGTCCACATATTAATATCAACATTATGGCATTGGGACAAAAAAATTAAGCTCCATCCAACACATATTGACTCTAGGGAGTAGTCCTAAAAAGGCCACAATGAATAAAATCATTCAACTGAGTGCATTGACCATATTGTGAAGAAAATCTCTCAAATTTTCACAGCACCTTCCAGCTACTATTGATCATAGCTTAATCACCTCAATGCTGCTGACTATAAAAAGTACTAAAAATAATATGCTTACTAAGAAGGCATGCTTTTTCATTGTCGTTCTGTCTTCATGGCTCTGTTATCTAGGTCTTCAGTCAGTGGTCCAGTAAGAAGGAAAAATGGAACTGCCAATGAAAAGGTAATAAATAACATGGTTTTCACTATGCTAAGGCTAGATAGTTACACAATTGATAATATCTGTCAGGTTATGAGCATATAGGGAAATACTGGGGGAAATGAAGTGGAATAAGTTTACGAATTTCACTAGTGTTTAAACCATATTTATGGCAGAGTAACTCTAAATCCAAATTTATAGTGAGAAGGACATTTCAACTAGCTTATGTTCCCTCTGTTCCACCTCTCCAACTCTCAACCCTGCCCCATGATGTTTCTCCCTTTGTCAGAACCAGGAGGAGCAAGTGTAGGTCAGGCCAGACCCAGGGACTGCCGAGTGCAGTCCAGCTCATGATTCGATCATCGTATACTTGCTTACATCAAACGCACGTGCACAGTTGCCATGAAAGCTTTATCGTTACATGAGCACCCATAAAAGTAGTCAAATGAGGTCAGGATCACAAACCCTGCAACTCTACCCATTTGGGGAGGAGAGTGCAATGGCATATGAAAAATATGATTATGAAATCATGAAAGTAGACCAAAAAAGATATGATTGTTTTTCTTTTGAACCTGACTTTTCACATTTATAAAGTGTCTTTGCTAGTTTCTTTCCTTTAATGAGTAATTTATTCTTTGGGCGGTGCTAGATGCCTTTGATTTCTCTACTACCATCTTCTGCTACCATTTTAAATAAACTTCTCCTTGTTTTAATATGGTCCCTATGATATCCTTCTTGGAAAGCAAAACAACTGAGTCAAAAGGCCTATATGGCAATGGTCCAGCCCCCTTCGTAATTTATCATTCATTCATTATGATAAAAGAAAATCATCTGGTTGCATTATATAATGTATATATTAAATGTACGTAGTCACATAATAAATTCAGTGAACAACTAAATTTATGAATTTACTTACTAATGCTGATATTATATATTATTTGAAAAACTTAAATATTAAACTCTCAAATTACTCATTTATTATCATATACATATATACATATGGATGCAAATGTTGTGCAAAATAAAAATACTTAAAAATACAATTTGGTGACGTAAATGAGCGACAGCATTTTTTGAAAACACAGAATGAAAGAAAATTGTAGAAGTAGTATTATCCCCTCTGGCATGCACCTGGTATGCTAAAAATGGTATTTTTTGGTATTTGAGTTATCTTTGATTACATAGTTCAGAGTATAGAAAATTTAACTGAGCCACTTCCATTTAAGTACTTCTTGTCACTATTCTTAATAAGTCTTCAGTCTGAAATTCAGCTGTGTCTCGAGTTTGGCACTGGTGTAAATTGTACTCTTTCAGAATTTCTAATATTTTGCTCTAAAATTATAAAAAAGAGGTAATGAGCAAAATTACAGATATACTCTTATATTATACTAAAAAGCCAACCTTTAAAAAAATCTAAGTATCATAAATAAATCACTATTTTTAAGTTTTCCCAGGAACAGTATAGTTTCAGTGGCCACACTGAGCAATATGTGGTTGTGAACTAGTCATAGAAGTTATAAAGGGGGCCGGAGGCGATAGCCCAGCGGGTGGCGTTTGCCTTGCACGTGGCTGGCCCATGCTGGCCCAGGTTCGATCCCTGGCATCCCATATGGTCCCCCAAGCATCGCCAGGAGTGATTCCTGAGTGCAGAGCCAGGAGAAACCCTTGAGCATTGCCGGGTGTGACCCCCCAAAAAAAAAGCAAAAAAAAAAGAAGTTATAAAAACAGTGGACTTGGTCAAGATAACATAAAAACAGATAAATGCATCATAGTTCTGAAACTATCTCTGTATTCCTCCTTTATTTTAACACATAATTTGATTCATTCACTGTGTTTATTTCTGTCAGTAGACAAAGTACTGCAAATATAAAACAGATACATTGAAAACAAATAAAAGCAGATAGTTATCAAAACATTTTAATAACTCTTATAGTGTTGGCAAGTGTGTACAATGTTGGCTGTGTACTCTAAAAACAGTGATGTATTTCCTTCAGAAGGGTCAATTAAGCAAGGGATATGTTAATAATATAAAGAAAATGAAATAAAATAGCAAGTAGTGGAAATAATTTGCAAAAGACCATGAAACAATGAAGAATTTTATATATGTACAATCTAATGCACTAGTTCTCTTTTAATGCTATATAAGTACTTCCTTATATAAGGGAGTAATGTCTTATTTGAGGATTAGTAGTTTCCTATAAGTACTTTCTTATTTGAGGAAGTATTTAAAAAATATTAAGAACAACAAAACAAATGTCAGTTGCACATATAAAATTTTAAATTGTCTTATGGTCTGAGCTAATTTGGTAGCATATATTATGAATAATGATTTAGGGATTTATTTAGAATGCAAAATTGCTCATTTTTTTCTTTGGAGTAGAAGTAAAATTTAAGAGAAAGTATTTGGATAAAAATGCCAGATTTTCATTTACAATTACATAGTAAATAGTTAATTGATGAGGAGTAATCATTAAATTGTGGGAGATTTAGAATTCTGTTATTGCATGACTGTCTATATTCAATTTTAGAAGCATTTATCTTGTATTCTTCCTGTTTTATATAAGGTGTTGGGTTCTTGTGCTAGTCTTAGGGTCCAGCACATCCATAAGGACCCAGCACTTTCGTGCCATAAGGCCCTAAGGGCAGGACCCAGAAATGGGCCCTGCCCATATGGTTAAGCCCAAACCATCTTTACTTATCCAAGCTAAGGTGAGGCAGAATATGCCTGGTCTTCTAATCTCTGATCACAGGAATATGTAAATCAATGATCATTACCTTGTAAATGTTACCTTACAAATGCTAAATCTATGATTGTTTTCTGTTATAATGGCCCAAAAAGTTTGCGAATGCCATCTGATTGGTGCTTGTACCCCCTCTACCCAAATATTGTATAAAGGCTTAAACTGTGCTCAGTAAAAGGAGAACTGCTGTCCAGAACTCCCCACTCCATTGGTGTCTTTCTTTCCTTTCTTAGCAGCGGCAAGGCTAAGACTCTCCCAAGTCCATCTCTCTCCTTTGCCCACAGGGATGAAGTTCAACAAGATCTAGGTCTCCCTCATTCGTGCCAGGGGGCTGCTGGCCAGGGCCCCCCAGACATAAGGAAGGTGAATATATTTATTCTAGCTCAAGAAGAGAGATGCAATTTGAACACAAATGGATTAGAATTTTTGATACATAAGCATGATATCAATTAAGCAGAGTTGATAAAATTCTATAAGTAATGTTCATAACATAATGGAAACTTGGCATCTAAATTTCTTTAAGTACGACATATGTTTTATTAACTTTTATTGAAAATGTCTATTATGCTAGATTCTGTTTCTATAGTAAAGCACTTTATAAATTGAGAAAACAATTTATAAAATGCTTACTACAGAAAACAGCATAAATATTAGACATTGTTTAAATTGTTCTTACATTTAATCTGTAATATATTAAGTTTTTTATTCATTTCTCCGCCTTGCTGTTTTCTTGATCTGTCTTTGCTTCCTCATCTGCGTGTTTTTCTTTTACTCATTATAATAATTAATTACAATTCTCATGGCTGTTATCATGTTTACTTTTTATTTGTTGTTTTAAATGAAAACTATGTATAGTTGCAGAATTTTATTGCCTTTTTTGCTTTTTTTTACCTTCCAAATCCAAACCACTATAAACAATGTGAATTGTGTGAATATTTAATGCTTTTTTGAGGAGAGGAGTTGCCTAGCAGTGTGCAGGGGTTCTTTCTGGTAACAAAATTGAGGTCAGTAATGTCAGTGCTTGGAGAAACCTGTGGTATTGGTGATTGAAACCTACCTTTAGCATACAAATATAGCCAGCCATTAACCCAGCTTTCCATTTTTTTAATTTGTTTGTTTGACCAGCAATACCTGGCTATGCTTAGAGTTTCCTAGATCTGTGCTCAAGGATCACTCCTGAAGGTGCTCAGGGAGTCATTTTTGGTGACAAATATTGAAACTGGGTCGTTGCATGCAAGAAGAGCAATCCACTAGAGTAATGCTCTGCCTTTTAGCTCCGCTTTCTAAAATCCAAACATTCCGATATTCTTAGATAATGCTGATTTTAGGATAAGGTCCTTCCCAGGATCTTTCACATTTATACATTGTAAATAGTTCTAGACAGGTTCTAACCTAATACCAGTAAGCCTAGCAAGAAGCCAGACCAACCCACACATCATGAGGTCAGTCATTCTCAACACCCAGACTCCATAGTTCCTCAGCTCCATCCAAGAGATAACCTGATCTTTACCCTTTTAGTTTCATCAGTAAATGCTCGAGATGAGAATCTTATACTGAGAGTATACCACCTACATGGCAGAGCCTGGCAAACTACCCATGTTTTATTTATTTGTTATGCCAAAACTAGTAACAATTATGTACCTCAATCCCATGACCTGAAGAATAGTTTGAGGCTCTTCCTGTCCCTGGAGCAAGCAGATACCCTTGGGCTACACTTGCTTGTAACAGGACATATGGAGATGTTACTGGTGCCCTCTGGAGCAAATTGATGAACAATGGGAAGACAGTGATACAGTGATACCTAATAGTATATACATATATATTATAAATGTATATAAATATATAGGTATATTCATCTCATGATAAGTACTTTGTTATGTCACCCTTATTTTTTGAAAGACAGAGGCTTGCTTTACTCCATAAAATTGACAATAACAAATAGTGGTTTCTGAGAACATTCATATAACTTTCCTATTGAAAAAATTTTTATTATACAATACTTCTTTGAATCAGTAGTGCAAGATGTCCCCCCTTATTTTGTACTTACCACATATTAGTAACATTTCAGCTATATTTGCACTTACCACATATTAGTAACATTTCAGCTTGGTTATTAAATAAGAAATAATCAACTTTGGTTTTTTCCCAACAACTAATTAATGGAAAATTTAACTAACATTATTAATTCCAGCGGTCATACAATTTTTTTTCAATTTTTTTTCCCTTAAAACTTAGAACAAAGGGTCAGAGAGATGTCTCACAGGACTAAACATAATTTTGCATGATGGAGGCCTGGGTTTGTTACCTGGCACCAGATGGTCCCCCAAGCATAGAACCCCCCAAAAATAAAAAAGCAACACTCAGCCATGGTTTATGCACATTAGCATGCATTATTTGATCAAAGAAAGTTGGTAAAATCTAAACTTGTTGGCCATTAGCAGTGAAATTTTAAAAAGTGCCATTGGTATTGCTCTTCAAAGCCAAGATTTTCCTTGAACACGTATCTTACTTGTCTGTATTTCTTTCCTTGTCTGTTTCCGCTTTGGGGAAGTTTGTATTCTTTCTTGGACTGGCACTTCTCTGTTTTTCTTCCCTCACATCTTTATAAATAATAAGCTTCAATAAAAACTGTTTTGATTGAAAAATAGCACATGTATCATTAGCTTTTTAATCAACATGATTAAGCCAGTATTATTCACTAATGATTGTGCACACACTTATTTCAATACTTGTCAGCTTATTTTTGGACTTTATTGCAGATACGAAAGTGGCAACCATCAGTCCACTCTTGCAAATTGTTTTGATTTATTTGTTCTATGATATAATGGCAGCACCTTAACCCATGCACAATTTTAGGGCAACTGTTACTTGGTTTTGGTTTTGCTCTTTTAAATTTACATTGATTCATTAGTAGATGAGAAAAATATTTTTAAAGTACTATCATTTGGTTTAAAAGGTCAATTAAAAAAGACTTTTCTATGGTATGTATACACAATGGAATACTATGCAGCTGTCTGGAAAAACGAACTCATGAAATTTACCTACAAATGGATGGACATGGAGATTGCCATGCTGAGTGAAATCACACAGAAGGATAAGGACAGATATAGAATTACTTCATTCATTTGTGGGATATAAATATATAATAGTTTTCTACTAATTGTTGGAAACAGTAATGCCAGACTAGAATTTATCATTGAATGTAGGCAAAGGATTTACATAATAATCCCTAAATGTAGATATGGCAAGTCTCAGTGTGTAAGATAAGGGAGAGAAGAGAGAGAGAAAGATAGAGAAGAGAGATAAGAGGAAAAAATGCTACAGAGGCAGACTGGGGGAAGGGGAGATGGAATGTGGGGACATTGGTGATGAGAAATGTGCACTGGTGAAGGGGTGGATGTTGGAACACTGTATTATTGAAACCCAATCATGAACATCTTTGTAATTGTATAACTCATGGTGGTATAAATTTTTTTAAAAAAATATTTAAAAAAGAGAGATTTCTTTTTTTAAAACAAATTGCTTTAAAAAATCATTTCTTTTGAGCCTGAATTTCATAGAGGGAAGTCTGGTCCCACATGAGGTTATCTCTTTGTGTTAGTGTTAGAGATTCCAATCTATAATCATGGCATGCTTGAAATAGTCACTTTGTAAAAGCCCTTAGTCAATTATAAGCTAAATTACTAACGTTTTACAGATATGAGGGCAAACTTTGCTAGCTTGTTAGGCTAAGAATCAAGTAATTCTCTGTGACAAATCTCCACTAATAATTTTTGTAACTACTACTGACTAGGCCTAAGCCAACTTGTATTAGATTTTTACTACAATAGCATTTTATTATATCAAACCTTTTATACCTTATGACCTTTACCATGCTATAATAACAATTTAAAAATCTCACTGCCTGTAACAAAAAAATAATTTATTTGCTACCCACACTGTATGTTAACTGCAGAGCAGTTTAATTTTATTCTGTTCTGCTCTTTTGTATTTTCTTTATTCAACAACCCAAACCTAAGGAATTACTGTGCCAAGATGTTTCTATAATGAAGTGGATAAACTGATGATAGAGTCAAACAAAAAGGAAGAAAAAGAACTTACAAGTATCTTTCAAAGTCACATCCTCTGTTTCTACATGTCATTACACAACCTAAGTCACAAAGTCAAACTGAACATATATGTGGAAGGGGAACAGATAACAGCTTTATCTGTGTGATTTACATGGAGTTTAGTGGAGTTTTACTAAGTTATAGGAAAGACGCTAATTGAAAACTGTCACAATTACCTACAATAGTTCTCCACTTAGTATTGCCTTTTTGGTGTGCTTTAGTGCTTGGTAATTTTCATATTAACTTATTTAGATGACCCTATTTTTTTCCAAACAAGCTAGCATAGCTTTGTTCTTTTCCTCTTATTTCCACTTTTCTCTTTAGTGACAAGGTATTTTTTTCACCTAGTTTCCTTTCTCTCCAAGTAATTACTATTATCCACCTAAGCCAGCTATATAGACAATCCGACTCTAATACGTTGAATTTTTTAGTTTGGAGAAAGAGAAGCCTCTTTAGTATGGCAATACATAGAACTGGACTATAGTTCAGGGGATTATATAGACTTTTCAGAGAATGAATCATTTGAAGAACACTAAAACATACTGTAAAAAAGTGCTTTGCTTCAGAATGTCCTAAAATTCAGTAGTCATGAAAGGGTATAAAGTAAACATACAATTAAATAGTAAATACTTGTATATATGCTCTAAAAACATATAGAGGTATATGAAAAAAGTGATTAAAATTACTAGCACATGAAACTTACATGTTTATACACATATATTTAAATTTAGTTTATTTGTTAGCAAAATGACACAGTACAAAAATTACACCAGTTTAATTTCTTATCAGTAAAATTCATTCCAATGTCATAAGTTGGCAAGCTGTTCAGATGCTGATTGCTCAATGTTGCATCAAATAAATTATACCAATTTCTAGCCCTTTCTCAACAGGAGTTCTTTTGATGAGAAATTAACATATGCTTAATCATTAAGTATTTTAAGATGGTTTTCAATCACAGACACTACTAAAATAATAATAACTTCATTAAAATATCTTTGAAGGTAAATGTCTATCATATTTTAATATGTATGTATATACAGTGGAGTAAAAAATGCCCTCTCTTTGATATTTCCATGCTAACATAAATGAATCTTAACTAGATGTGCAGTGCTCTGAAGAAATCTGTGTTTTGTGAGATATCTAAGCTTACTAATTGGTCATAAACAAATCTACCCTGAGTGTGTTTTCTTATACTGTGAAAGATCCTTTACGCTGTGAAGATTTGATGGCATTTTGAAATGCCAACCTTAGCCAATGTAGTTAGTTCGGCATATTTAGACTGTGAGAAAAGTGAAAATGAGGTTAAAAAAAAATAAACTTTCTGCTATCTTCTGAGGACATTGAAACTTTAGTGACAAGGCCAAAAAATAGAGTGTGTGACAGAAAAATATGCATTTCCAACTTTAGATTCAGGTCAGCATACTTCAAAAAGAGACTTAATATTGTAGCAATTTCTCATATGACACATGCATGTGCCCTACTCTCTGGTTGGTCGGATCTGTGTGAATTGAGGTGATAACCCAGCAGAAAATGGAAGAAACAAAGGCAGAAAGGCCCATGCGCATGTTTATGCATAATGCCTTTTGTTAACTTTAAAGGGTTTTTTAATTAAATGAAAAAAATACTTCACATCCTAATTGCACTATGAAATCACTACATATATAATAAAAAACTAATAAATGTATATGTACATTTGAAATACAAAACAGCGTCCACCTTCCCAAATGCAATGATAAGCCTCCCATCAACATAATTAGTTACTGTTACTGTTTTTGGCATATTGAATACATCGCAAGTAGCTTGCCAGGCTCTGTACTTAGAAAAGTACAGAAAAATATTCCTCTTTAATATTTTTTCTTTTTATTTTTCTTTTGTTTGGTTTGGTTTGTTTTGTTTTGGTTTGGTTTGGTTTTGATTTGGGGCTAGACCCAGCTGTGCTCAGGGTTTACTCCTGACTCTACTTTGGGAAGGATTTGGGCAACCTTCTGCATCTGGGAATGAACTCTTACCAGTCAAGGCCTGGCAAATGCCCTGCACGGCTCTTTTATAGTCTCTGGCAATTAACTCCCGCGATTTTCCCCTGTCGGGGCCCGCCCAGCAGCCCGGGCACAAAGGAGGGAGACCTAGGTCTTGCCGACCTTCGTCTCCTGCAGATAAAGGGGAGTTTTGGGAGAAACTCTGTCTTGCCGCTGCTAAGAAAGGAAAGAAAGAAAGACACTGATGGTAGGGGAAACATGTTCTGGATAGCAGTACTCGTTTTACTGAACACAGCTTAAGACTTTCATACAAATTTTGGGTGGAGGAACGTGACAAGCACAAACTACCTGGCATTTGCAAGCTCCTGGGCCATTGCAACAAAAAACCAATCACAGATTTAGCATTTGCCAGGTAACATTTGCAAGGTAACAATCATATTCCTGTGATCAGAAGTCAGAAGACCAGGCATATTCTGTCTCACCTTAGCTCGGCTAAGCACAGATGGTTTGGGTGTAACTATATGAACAGGGCCCATTTTTTTTTGTCCTGCCCTTAGGGTCTGGTGGTGGGAATGTGTGGACCCTAAGGCTAGCAGCTCAAGACCCAACATTCCCCAAATTACAATTCATTTAATTATTCCACTTTTCCCTCCACATTCTCTCTCTCTCTCTCTCTCTCTCTCTCTCTCTCTTTCTCTCTCACTCTTTCTTTCTCCCCCTTTCTTTTCTTACACAGTGTGGCTTGCAATACATGCACTTGGAGGTTATCATGTATATCCCTTTGCCTACATTCAATGCTTAGTTTTAAACTCCTAATATAATTTCCAACAATTAACCTACTAGTGCAAACAGGTCTAGGACAGTTTGAGAGCAGAGAGATGATCCAAAACTGGATGACTATATCTGAGCCAAAAATCTAACACAGGGCCAGAGAGATAGTACTTGAGGTAAGGCATTCACCTTGCATGCAGTCTATTTGGACTCCATCTGCAGCACCATGTTAGATATGCCATGCATCTGCCTATGTGGCTGCATGCTTCAGGAGCTGTGGTGTGGATCTTTGATGTGATACAGGTTTTGGGTGAAGGCTGCTGGGACCCACGGGGTTAGGAGAGGTTCATCCTCCCATCCTGAGGACGCCAAGCCTTACTTGGGATAGTGGTGCAGCAAGCGGAAGGTAAGAAATTCAATTTTAATCATTTTTCTTTGATATTCTTGAATTACGAATAAGGAAGAGGGAATGTATATAGGGCCAGATTAAGTGCATGAAGTCAGAATATCAAGAGATTGGGCCAGATAAATTGGCCTGACCAGAAGATAATAAGATCAATATCCTGCTTTTCCCTGCTTTATATCTTCCTGTTTTAAGCATATTGAAAAGTATTCACCCATTCCAGAGTTAAAATAAGATCTAAAGGGAATGTTTTTTGTCTTTCTCTGAAGTCCTGCTTAGGAGATTCCCTCCAATCTGTACTATAAACACCTTCTTATAGTCTTTCCTTTTCTTTCTATCCTTTGAAATATAATATATTCTAAATTAAACCATTAAGTGTTGCCTCCACTTTGGGCTGCTGAAACCTCCTGTGACAATAGTACACATAGCCAATGAAAGATTATTACAGATTATGCTTGTATAGATAAGTGTAGTGACATCTAAGCCAAATGAAAAGATTATATATTTTCAAAAACACATGAAACACTCTCAAAGATGGATCCTTTGTTGTGACACAAATTAACAAATGACTGGAGATTGAAATCACATCAAGATTTATCTCTGGATAAAGTGAAAAAGTAAGGAAAGGAATTATCAAAAGATTCAATAAGTAACCAACACATTTGTAGATTGAGTAATATGTTAATGTACAGCTTTTGGGTCAACCACAAGAGTTATTGAAAGTATTTTTACAATTGCATGCAAAATGTGAAAATACGAAATAAGATATCAGACCTCAGGGGATGCAACAAAAGTAATATTTAGTCATATGTTTATTAATATGTGCTTCCATATAAATAAGCAAGAAATGTCTGAAATGAACAATCTGATATTATACCTAAAATGATTGGAAATGGAAGAACACAACCAAATCTCAACAGAAGGAAGGGGTGAATAAATATTAGAGTCAAAATAAGTGAAATTAAAGTCACAAAGATAATGCAAAAGATCAATGAAACCAAGAGCTTATTTATTTAAAAGATCGATAAAATTGATAAATGCCTTGCTGGACTCAGCAATAAAAAGAAAATAAAACTCTGAATAAGATAAAATACTAATTACTAGACAAAAATAACTATTAATGATTAATGGATCCATTATCTATTTATATTTTACTGATAGGTAATTTTCCATGACCTCTTTGGAACTCTCAGAAATGAAGTTTATAGGTAAAGCAAAGATTTTAGTGACAGGGCCTCTGCCATATATAGCTAAGTCATTTTCTGTATGTTTTTTTATTATTATTTTTGGGTCACACCCGGCAATGCTCAGGGGTTTCTCCTGGCTCTCCACTCAGGAATTACTCCTGGCAGTGCTCGGGGGACCATATGGGATGCCAGGGATCGAACCTAGACGGCAGGGGCCGGCCGTGTGCAAAGCAAATGCCCTACCTGCTGGGCTATCGCTCCAGCCCATTTTCTGTATTTTATAGGTTAGCTCTTTATTAATCTGTACTCTTAATCCACACATACACACACAAAGACTCTATGACTGTTTTATCAATAACACGCATCACTTTTGAAAGTAATAGCATAGTTTTTAGTTCTTAGATCATCGGAATATTTGTGTTTATTTCATTTATTTATTTATTTATTTATTTTTTACTTAGAGATCACAATTGGCATTGATCAGGGCTTACTCCTGGTTATTGGGAGGTTCAGGGAAACATAAGGGACCCCAGGAATTGAAACTGGATGGTGCACATGCAAGAAAAAATGCCCTAGCCACTGTACTATTTCTCCAGTCCATCACTTGAATCACTTGAATCCCGTTTTTCATCGATTTGCTCGCGGGCGCCAGAAACATTTCCATTGGACCCTATCCAGGTGCCAATGTAGCCCAATGGCATCTGGTTGATTCAGGAATAGGAAGAGCCTCAAACCGTTCCTTCAGGGTCTTGACAAGGAAGTCTGACAATCTTGTAGGTGGGCGGCCACGAGATCTTTTGACATCCCGTAGGATCCAGTCGGTAATGGCTCTAGTCCAGCGGTAGTCTCCAAATCGCATTACATGTCCAGCCCATCTGATTTTCGATGCCTTGGCAAACGACACAGCGTCCCTGATTCTGGAATAGTGATGGAGGTCAAAACTCCGGATTCCTTCTCTCACTTGAGTGAGGCATGATATTCCAAGCATAGCTCTTCCATTCCTCTCTGGGAGACCCGAGTAGCATTCTCATCCTGCTTTCGTAGGGCCCAGGTCTCTGAGGCGTATGTTAATGCAGGGAAAATGGTGGAGTCAAAGAGATGTGCCCGGAGCCAGAGGTTCTTTGTCCTTTTTAGCTATTTCTTCGATGCCTTTGAAGGCATTCCATGCCGCTCTCTTCCTCCTGCGCAGCTCAGGTTTTAAATCGTTCATCATGTTGATTTCTCGCCCTAGGTACACATAATTGCTGCATTCAGAGATGTTTGTTCCATTGAGAGTGAATGGGGCCTCTGGAACTAGTTCATTCTTCATGAACATTGTTTTCTTTAGATGCAGCTGTAGACCTATCTTTCCACATTCTCGGTCAAAGTCAGCCAGCATTTGTGCCGCTTGGCTAATGTTTGGTGTTATTTGAACAATGTCATCAGCGAAGCGGAGGTGGTGTAGTTGCCGACCATCTATCTTCACTCCCATTTCTTCCCATTCTAATTGTTGCATGATGTTCTCGAGGGTGGCGCTGAAGTTTTTGGTGAAATGGTATCACCCTGTTGAACCACTCTTGTCACATTAATGATCACTTCTTTGTAGAATGGTGAGATACTAGTGGTGAATCGTAATACAGCCCAGGAAGGATCTTGATGTATTGGGTTTGAGCACCTTGTTTGGCTAGGGCTTCGATGACTTCTTCAGTCTCCACAGAATCAAAGGCTTTCTGTAAATCAATGAACGTGAGACAGAGCGGCATCCTGTACTCCCTACAAACCTCAATGAGCTTGGTTACCATATGGATATGGTCGATTGTGCTGAATCCTTACCAGAAGCCTGCTTGCTCGCATGGTTGTCCTTCATCTAGTGTTCTGATAATCCTGTTCAGGATGACTCATGTAAACAGCTTGTAGATGATGGAAAACAGGCAGATGAGGCGATAGTTGCCGATGTCGTGAATGTCTCCCTTCTTGAACAGTAGAACTGTCCTGCTGGTTTTCCATTGGGAGGGCACCTTGCATTTGGACAGGTAGTGTGTGATGAGCTGAGCTAGTGTATTGATGAGTACTGATGGCAGATTCTTCAAGTGTTCAGGTCTGACTTTGTCTGGGTCTGGTGCTGTTCCCTTCTTTACCGAGGAGATGGCATGTCGGATTTCAGAAGGGAGAACGTTGGGAATGACATATCCATCCTGTGGAATTTGGTATGTGGGCAGGTGGATGTGGCTATCAAAGAGATTTGAGTAGAAGTCCTGGATAATCTCCATTGCCTTTCTGGAAGATGTGATAGATCCATCAGGGCGTCAGAGGGCAGTCATCTTGGTCTTATAATTGGCGAAGGACAGGCGGGCAGTGCGAATGCTTTTCCCGGCTTCTGCTGCATCTTCCAGTATTTCTGCTCTTCTGTCTTTGAGATCTTCTTTTATCGCTTCTCTGCTCCGTTCAGCAAGCTTGGATGTTAGCATTTTGGTCTCCTGAGGCTCGGCGCCTTGCCACGTTGGTGAATGAACTCGAGAGTTTCTGAAGACAGGCGATCTTTTGTCTTTCTCTCTCTCGGCATTCTTCGCATAATCATGGAGGTGCTGAACCAGTCAGTTGTATTCTTCACCGATGTCGTCAATGATGGTATCTTCCCATGTTGCTGCAATGGTGCTAAAGAGTTCCCAGTTGGTGGTTGTTCTGGGGAGTTCTCTTCTTAAACTTTGCAGCCTTTTCTCCTCGTTGCGGGAAGTAGAATTTTGCACGAAGGAGATTGTGGTCCGATCCTGTTTGGAATTTGGGGATGACAGCTACATCGGTCAGACAAAACCGTCGATTGAAGATGATGTGGTCAATTTCATTGTGGAACTGTCTGCCAGGAGATTCCCATGTCCAACGTTTTGCTTCAGCTTTCTGGAACTGTGAGTTCCCATGAATGGTCTTGGTGGACATGATGAACTCAGATAGTCTCTCACCCTGTTCGTTCCATTCTAGGCCATGGGTCCCGATGTGGAGTTCTTCAGCTGATCTTCTTGGTCCTATCTTGGCATTAAAATCACCGAATATGACCTTGTAGAAGGTGTGATCCTTTTTATAGAACTCCTCCAATTCCATGTAGAATTTCTCAATTTCATCTTCTTTGTATGTGGATGTTGGTGCGTAGACAATGAAGATAGAAATTTCTGGCAGTAGGCCACAACTCTTCAAGTGTAATCCTCCTATTCGGTTTGTTAGGCATTCAAATGAATCAATGTTTACGGCCATATTCCTGTTGACAAGGACACCAACGCCACCGATGCCTCTTTCGTCGCATGTTCCAAGGAACAATTCTTCTCTGGTGTCAAATACAGCATGATGCGACTGGCGCCTCCTTGACTCAGTCAGACCAATGATGTACTTGATCTTTTGCGCTTGCAGCATCACATCCTCAATATATGCTTCTGATGCCAGCATACGTGCATTGAAAGTACAGACAGTCATTTTTGTCCTTCTCCGTTTTGGCAGCCTAGGATGGCCATGAAATTTTATCAGGCACTGCTTGTTTGCCTTTTTCACTGCTGCCATATTAAGGGCTCTTTTGGGTCAGGAAAATAAACATTTCTGTTACTGGATTTGGCATATTGAAAACGCATCGGACAGCTTGCCAGGCTCTGCCATGGGGGCGCTATATTCTCATTACTTTGTGGGTTCTCTCAGAGGGTGGGTAGAATATTTATGTTAATTTGGAGAGAATCGCCTGCCGCACAATGGGGAAAGCTGGTTTCTGCTCTGCCGGGTTTACCTATGTCTTAGGCTCAAGCATTCCTGTGCTTGAAATTCTCTCCTCTGAAGGCGGGTCTCTGCGTGGTGGGTCCTTGTAGGCTGGGTTTCTGACAGGCCAGGCTGGAGACTGGATTATTCTGCAGGTTGGAGACTGGATTAGTCTGCTGGGTGGAGATCTTACCAGCTGCAGAGTGTGGATTGTGAAGGTCGCTGCCAGCAAAGCGTGGGGTTTTCTCTGGGCTCCTCAGAGGCTCCATCGGGATGGTGGACTTGGGTCAGAAGTTGCTCTTGTGGTCCATGGAATGCAGGGGGTTCAACGGGGAAAGCTGGTTTCTGCTCTGCTGGGTGTAACTCTCTCAGTCCATATATCCATATATTTATGCATTATTACAATTGTGGTTCTATGCCCAGTGGTTTCATATATATATATAACTCATAAATGAGTTTTATATAAAACTCATAAATGTTATATAATATGAGTTCACATTTATCATATACATTTATGTATACAGTTATTATATATAATAATTTTATTATATATTTATTATATGTTGCAGGACACCTAAAAGTCTAAAAGCCTCTGCATCTGTCCTGGATTGCCTCCTGTAGGTCACTTCGAAGATACGGGGGTAGTATAAATGTGGCAGTTTATCTGATCATTTATTCTATACTGGCTGGTATAAATATTATCTTATGCTACCACAATCATCTTGGGACTAGCTAGATCTTACCAGCATATTTGGCTGGCCACATTGGATCTCTAAGTAATTAGACCAGAGAGAAATGCTGTTTGCCTCCAAGCAAGAAGTATGGCTCCCTGATAACTCAAAGGCAACTAAAATACAAAACTACCGTGAAGTAGACGAGACTCTTGTTAAGGCTTGGAGAAATATTTAACTGGCATTAGTATTGCCTTTGATACAAAGACATGCCATATCAGAAACCCCCTTCTATATCCTATAAAGGCATTTCCAGGCAGATCTTGGCTCAAGACATTAGGTGAGGTGCTGGGAGAAATTACCTGAGGGCATTTGACCCTTCCTGCCAGGGGAAGTTACATTTAGCTTACAGCTCCTCCCAGCTCTGCTAGGAGGCTTTGAATTAGCTCTGGGTCCTTGAAAACAGCCCAATGGTCTCCTGAAGTTGCTACATTTCTATAGAGCTATTTTTCCTATTTTCATCTCTAGATAGCCCAGCCCAGAATGGGCTGGTCTGGGAGTTTGGACAGATTTCTAGCTATAAAATAAGCTGCAAGAAGAAAGAAGAGCTTTGTTTTTTTTCCCTTTTTGCCATTTCAGCTTCCCTTGGCATTTTGCTTCTCCGTCCTCTTCATTCCCTGTTGGGCCTCAACACGTGGTGGCAGCCATCTTGGCCTACACCTAAGCTGGGACCTAGCTGGGAACCCAGAGTCCAGATGTTTTCCCTGCTCGTGGATTGTATATTGGAACCTGTGACAGTAAAGCCCTTTTAAAACTGCATTGGATTCCTGAGTCTTCATCCATTCCCTGCCGGTTTTGGAGGTAGAAGGGAACTCACTTCCCGGCACTATTGGGGACCCTGGCGGCGCCCCGCCAATTATACATTAAATTTATATTTTTTCATATACATATATATGAGTTCACATTTATTAGTACTGGGGTGCAAATTTGTGTGGTGCTAGGAATAAAGCTCATGATCTTACCACGTGTTCTACCATTTAAGCTAGCTCCCTGACCTTAGCTAAATATTTTAATTGTATTCCTCTTATAGTAGTCCCCTGCAGTGTAAAATGTATTGTTTTTAATACATTTTCTAGTCCCAGTTTTTCCCACACATACTTATCTTTAGCTTTTGGGCAGTTTTTGTTGAATAAAGTAAGCTACAGGTATAATTCTGTATCTTATATTTTGGGTTAACTGAGATTTACATCTATGTAACTGACCTAAGTTCTTATTTTGAACAGAAAACCTATCAATAAAAGTAAAATTACATTTCTAGAAGCTATTCAATAAATATCATTAAGAAAACACACAGGAATTTTATGCCGATGTTAGTATGTTAAAATTACAATAGAAATGTGTCAGGAGGACCTTAGTGATAGTACAGAAAGTAGGGCACTTGCTTTGCATGTGGCTGACCAGTGTTCAATCCCTGGTATCCCATATGGTCCCCCAAGCACTGCCAGGAGTAAGTCCTGGGTGCAGAGCTAGGAACAACTACTGAGCATCTCTGAGTGTGACCCCCAAAAAAAAAGAAAAGTATGAGAAATATGTACAATTAAATTCTATTGGCTACTAATGGATTCATCTCAGTCTGTGTTCTAAGATTCATATTGTCATAAACAGAGCCTCAGCTTTGAGCTCTCATGAACCCCCCGTAATGTCTTTAGTAGTTGAGCCGCTTAACATCCAGGCAATTTATGCAGCAATAAGGCATGTAAAATAGGCAATGTTAGTCAACTGGTTGGTCTTCTCTTACCACAATTGGTTCAGAATAGTAAACCACTATTATTGCTACCCATGGCAGAGCCTAGCAAGCTACCCATGTCATATTTGATACGCCGGATACCAGTAACAATTATAGACCTCATTCCCATGACCTGATGGAATGGTTTGAGGCTCTTTATGTTCCTGGAGCAAGCAGGTGCCCTTGGGCTCTACTTGCATGAGACAGGTCATATGGAGATGTTACTGGTGCCCGCTCAAGCAAATCAATGATGAACGGGAAGACAGTGATACAGTGATACAGTAAACCACTTCGGACTTTTGTTCCACAAAATCATGAAGTAATTTTACATATCACTAAGTAAAATTAATTCTTACACTCTATGCAGTGCTGTACATTTTAATGAAATATTTGCACATAGCATTAATTTGAATTTTTTTATTAGAGTGATTAGGAGAGGAAAATGAGGTAACACAACATAATCTAAATGTTAGATTAGTACAGCATAATATAACATTTATTTTTATGGCTCCAAATTACACTACAAAAAATTAGTCCTTCATAGGACCAGAGTAAAAACCCAAGGAGGTGGGTGTTTTCTTTTACCATAGCAAACCCGACCTGATTACCCAGACCCCATTTGGTTTCTCAAGGTCTCAATCTCAGAGCCAGGAGTAAGCACTGAGCACTGTCGGATGTGAGCCAAAACTTAGACAACAATGGTTAGGCCTTCCAAATCTATAAATGCAGGCTGTAATTTTCTTCATATTTTGAGACAAAGAAAAACATTTTAAGAGTACTGAAAACTTTCTTTGTCACTTGAAAGTTGTTCTGTACTGTGAAAATACTAGTTTTTATTCAAGACCAAAGCACTTGGTAGTCTATTTGACACTTTGATTCTGAAGCATATTCGGAGTTTTTACTATGGAAAGCTAGAGAGGCCCATTATCTCCTGATGAAGATCATCATTAGCAAAATTCACTCCTTTATCTAAAGAAGACAGAAACTGTTTACAATTGATGGTAAAGTTACAAGTCTTTTTCTGGTAGAGTTTTTTTTAAGAAAAATACATTTCTGTTTTTAAGATGTGAAAGATTGAAATTACCATTGATTATCTTTCTCTTTAAAACCACTAAATGTGCCTTTTATGTATGTAAATATAAAGCAAATGTTCTCTGCTGAGATGGAGTTACTGTATTAAACTCAGATCTTAGCAGTAAAAGCGTATTTAAATGAAAGTAGATATCATTTTCTTTTACATGCTGAAACACAAGTTATTTCTTTTGGAGTTATGATTTATGTTAAAATATAAACATAGCATGCTAATGTCTGAATAGTTTTAGACAATTATAAATATGTCTGAGTATATAGAGAAATAAGCATGTTAGATATATATATAGAGAGAAGTATGTGAACATAGACACATAAAAACATATTTCTGTTTGCCAGTGATGAATGGTTGTGTCTATTTGAAATTGTTCATATAATTTGAAGAGTTTCAGTCATGAAGCTAAGGTAAAATCATGAAGGTTATAGCTAAGATAAGGAGAAAGATTTGATACTTATTGAATTAAATTCATGAATGCAATGAGGGGTCTGGGAAAATAGTTCAGGGCTCTGACCTCCATAGCTTGCGCACAATGAACTGAGTTAATTGTCAAGCGCGAGATGCCCCTCTGAGAAACATGAAGGTAAAATAAGACAGGAGCATTAAGCCTGTTATTGGCCCAAAGGAACAAGCAAACAAAAGTGGAGCAGTCAAAAAAATGAAAAGTAGGGCTGAAAAACATTATGGAAACATGTGGGCTGGATTTGCATGGGACCAACCCATCCAGGGTATCATTGAGAGCTTTATAAGCTTTATAAGCCCACCAAATTTGAACTTGAGCTGAACACAGAACCAGAAGCCCTGAATTCCACTGTGTGTAGCTCAAAGATTTGTCAAAATTTAAAAATGCTCATATAAGTTCTACCTGCCATTTTATTACGCTGTATTAGTTTTCACTTAAGTGTGTGTAAAACTATATCTGGTGTGCCCATTGATCACTTGATCACTTGACATCCTGTTATTCATCAATTTTCTCGAGTGGGCACCAGTATCATTTCTATTTGTCTCTATCACATGCCAGTGTAGTCCAATGGCATCTACTTGCTCCAGGAATACGAAGAGCCTCAAACTGTTTGTTCAGGATCTTGATGAAGAAGTTTGACAATCATGTTTGTAGGTGGGTGGCACCATGATCTTTTGACACCCATGGGATCGAGTCAGTTAAGGTTCTAGTCCAGTGGTTGTCTCTAAGTCGCGTTGCATGTCCATCCCATCTTATTTTCGATGCCTTGGCAAATGAGACAGCGTCCCCGACTCTGGGTTGTCGACGGAGATCAGAACTCCAGATTCCTTCTCTCACTTGAGTGAGGCGTGATATTCCAAGCATAGCTCTTTTGATTCCTCTTTGGGAGACTCAAATAGCATTCTCATCCTGCTTCGTAGGATCCAGTTCTCTGAGGCATATGTTAATGCAAGGAGAATGAAGGAGTCAAAGAGATCTGCCCATTAAATAATAATACAGAAGAATGCTTTTCTTTATAGAGCTTGTCCTTGGCAATCTATGTATCAACAATTGTTTGTTAAACAATAAACATCTTTCAGAGTTTAAGCACAGATAGTACTACTATAAAGTAATGATGTAGTTACTCTATTTAGAAAATGTGTTACTTACACAGAAAATATGTGCTTGTATAGGTAAAATCCAATTAGATTTGGAAAAAATGTTCTGTGGAAAGAACATTAATATAGCACAGATCATTATTCAAATTTCACTACATAAAGTGTATTGCTTTGAAATAGAGTGGCCAAACATGACATTACCTCCCTGTTCCAAAATATAGTTCATAAGAGAGCTTGTCTTTTGCTTACAGTAGGGAGCACAGCAGGTAATGCTCAGGAGTGACTCCAGGCTCTGCACTCTGAGTGGTGCTCTAGGTACTATATTGGATGCTAGGAATTGAACCTGCTTGCGTACTACTATCTCTCCAGCCAGCATGTCATTGTGTGAATGTCCCGATTTTGTTTGACTTTCTTTGGTTAAGGATAGGGGGTGGTTGTCTCATAGCTGACCCTGCCCCATCCCTGTTCTTTCCGGATGCCACGAGCTCCACAGTACCTCTAAGGGTTCATGAGACACATCCAATATCCTTGTGTGCTTGTGTTGAACTATTGCTCCAGTTGTGAGGACCCACAGCTTACTGAGCAGTCCTTGGGAGAAACACCAGTATAAATGAACTAAACACGTTAAATAAAGCATTTTTTCCTTTTATATAGACATCACTATTTTATAGGCTCTACAGCACCTAGGGTCAGAGTGTCAAGATGATGCATGTTATTTTGGATCATGAAAACTTGTCAGACTTTTTTTTTTTTTTTTTTTTTGGGTGGTCACACGGGCAATGCTTAGGGATTACTCCTGGCTCTTCACTCAGGAATTACTCCTCGCAGTGTTCAGGGGACCATCTGGGATGCTGGGGATCAAACCCAGGTCAGCCATGTGCAAGGTAAACACCCTACTTCTGTGCTATCACTTTAGCACTCTGCTTTTATAAATTACAATTGTTCTTGTACATCATGGGGAAATTTTGTGACATCTCAAATCTCATAAAGACCAGAAAGGTCCTTTCTTCTCTCTTGTTAGGGGTTGTTGTGCGTGGGGCCACACTCAGCTGTGCTCAGCTGTGACTCCTGGATACATACTTAAGGACTAAGGGTTCAGAAGATCGTCTAGAGTGCTGGGAATTGAACTCTTGTTAGTCACATTCTAGACAAGTAATTTACCTGATGTATGTTCTCTCTGACCCTACCTAAATTGTTTACAGGCATACTATTATGTCTCTAAATAGATTATAGACATAATATTATTGTTTATAGACATTATAGTATATCTATGAACAATTTATTATTTTTACCATAGTATTAGGGTAAAGAGAAAAGCCGACCTCAAGCCCTGCTCATAAGAGTCAAACCCTACAGCGAAACCTATTTCAAACCCAGGTATGCCTGATCCAGAGACTCAGATACACGGGGCAGAGCTGCTACCAGCTCTTCCTGTGCTCAGCGGATATAAGTCTCCCAGAAGGGAAAGCAGGTTCTAGCCCTGGCCTGCCTTCCCAATGAGGCCAGGCCAGAAGCCAGTGGAACCCCCACACCATCCATGAGGGCAGTCATTCTCAAAATCCAAACTCCACAGCTCGTCAAAGTTCCACCCAAGAGAAAAGCCGGTCCCTCCCCATTGCTGTTCATCAGTAAATGCACAAAATGACAGCCTTCTACTGAGAGTATACAACCCACACAACAGACCCTGGCAAGCTACCCATGTCATATTTGATATGCCCAAAACCAGTAACAATTATAGACCTCATTCCCATGACCCAAAGGAATGGTTTGAGGCTGTCCATGTTCCTGGAGTGATCAGATGCCCTTGGGCTACACTAGCATGCTACATGACATATTGAGATATTACTGGTGCTCATTTGAGCAAATCAAAGAACAACAGGAATACAAGTGTTACAAGTGATTAGGGTAAAGATATTTTCTCATAAAATACCACCAATAACTAAAACTAAACTATCTTTTCACAATAAGCAATATTGGCAACCTAAATTTTAAAAGTTGCAAAACTAGCTTAACTTTCTAAACTATAAATAAAAATCTTCTTGGATAGTATTCTCATGTTATTACTAAATAGATATGTGACTTTCAATCAATATAGAAAAGCAAAAAAATCCTTTATTTCCAAATAAATGGATTGCCATTAGTGACACAGGAGGATAATTATAGTGCAAAAGCAATGCATAAAACTCAGTTCCTCGCATACCTCCAGCTAACTATGTGTCTGTCTCCCAATCTCCTTCAAAGTAAGTTTTTATTTCATTCCTCTGAGCCATCTATTTTGTCCCATTATATATCTTCTTGATGTTAGAATATTACTATGAACTTCATTATTATTATTTTTTTGGCTTTTTCACCTGAACTTTTGAGGTTGGCCAAAATTTTAAAAGAACAGAAATAAAAACCTGTGCAAGTGCCAGTAAATTTCAGATTTTCATTATTATTTATACAGCAATATGGACATATATGTATAAATTAATTTATCTTAACAAGCCTGTGAGAACAGCATATTATATTAGCCAATTTATTATGGAATCTCAAAAGTCACTTTACTTCAAGTTTTAATTTAATAACTTATCATCAGAGAAAAAATCCCACACTCAAATGAGAATATTCATAACATATTTAACAAACAATCACTTTTGGGTAGTATGAGATATATTAGTTCCAGTAAAATTTAATATAGGATTAATTAGAATATTTACACTAATGTCAGAAACCATTCATGCTTGTATAAAAAGCATGTCAGAAATAGAACTCACATCATAAACTATTAATTATACACTTATAGAAGTAATATATATGTACATATATAAGTGTATTTAAACAAACTACATTTATCTCAATTTATTTCTTCCCTGCATATTGATTTGTATTAAATTCCCTTGTTCTTCCATCTCTTCACTGGTTCTGGCTTTCATGGGAGGTTTATGAGTCATCATTACATTCAGTGAAGCATATGGCTTCTTCCACTGGCACAGAATGAAATGCATGTTTGGGGACCACATAACTAAATAGGAGCCTTTCTTTACTATCAGGGTATTATTTTGAGAATCTCTTCGGGGCTGCAGCTGCAGAAACGCCTCTCACAGATCATCAACTCTGTCAAATGCATTTAGTAAGATAGTCAAATGCGCATTGGCAGTTTCAGCTGCACAGAAGGAATTTTCTCTGCAGTTTTTAACAGCGGGGGGGGGAGAGGGAAACTACAGTATGGTGTAGTGATGAAGAAAGTCTCAAAGTTGTATATTCATCATGTTCCTACTTCTTTATTTTTAATATGAAACAAAAGAAAAGACTTGATTCTACATTCTTCATTGTGTAGCAAACTGTGAGGAACATATTTAACTTACCTATGAAAAGAAGCAGAATTGCATATGGGTATGTAAATATTCACAACTCAATGTTGGATAAAAGAGATCTACATAAAAGGAAGTAATTTATAAAGTTATATATAAAATCATAGACAAAGAGATGAAGCAAGTCCAAGAAGAATTACAACTTGAATCATAAATGTATTGCTGAATAAGGTAAATATCAAGAAAAATCATTAATAATAGACAAGAATCATATTTTCTAATGAGAACATACTAAAACAAGTTATATGTGAACTTGGTAATATTTCAGAAGTGAAAAAAATAAAATTAAGTAGTTAATGTACTTTATATGCAGAAGTATATAGGGTTTGAAACTGACTTTTTGTGTTTACAGTTCTATGAAATTCTGTTGCACTCTAAGCAGCTAGTATTGGGGCCTGGCACTTTCCCACTGCGAGGCCCTGGGGGATGGGTCCCAGAGGTGGGTCCTGTTCTCAGGGCAGTGGAGCTTCCGGATTCTCAAGAGCCGGATTCTCTTTACACCCATATGAAAGACATCTGTGTTTGTCCAATGGGAGACTGCCAGGCAAATGATTTACATCTAAGGTGAGGCAGAATGTGTCTGATCTTCTGACCTCTGACCATAGTAATATATAAATCAATGATTGTCGCCTTGCAAATGTTACCTTGCAAATGCCAAATCAGAGGTTGTGATGGTGCGGAATGCTACATGATTTCTGCTTGTACCCCTTCCACCCAAAAAGTTGTATAAAAGGCTTATCCTATGCTCAGTAAAATGGGACTGCTTTCTAGGTCCCCCTTGCTGTGTTGGTGGCTTTCTTTTCCTTTCTGTTAAGTGGCAAGGCAGAAGCTTCTTCCCAAGTCCTTCCCTCTCCTTTCACAGGGTTGAACTTCAGATTCAGGTCTCTATATTCGTGCCAGGGGGTCGTGGGCCAGGCTCCCCCCCAAAAAAAAATTTTACAAGACATACAATCAAAAACCACCAACTCAATTAAGATATAAGACATTGGGGTTGGAGAATTAGTATAGGAGATAGGGTGCCTGCCTTGCACCTGGCCCATCGGGATCAAACCAATAATTACCTGATATCACTGTCAGGAGTGACCCCTGAATACAGAGCCAGGAGTAAACCCTGATCACAGCCGCATGTGACTCTCAAAACTAAATAAAATAAAATAGTTCTAACTTTTCCCCCACTGTTCTCTAATACTCCTTTTTTAGTCATAGATTGGCTTGAGGTAAACCCAACACCTGCTGTCTCTGTAAACTTACTCTTTATCTGAATGACTTATGAATGAAAATGACACAAAATGTGACTTTTTACTTCCTTTCTCTTGGGGAAGGAGGTTTGCAGATTGTGGGCAGGAATGGCATTTGGGTGCTTCTCCTAGCAAGGTGCCCAGGGAAACAAGTGATGCTGTTACCAAGTTTGTTACCAACCCACAGTAGCATGTTTTCATGCTTTGAGTCATCTTCTGGGAACTGGCACCCCTTTGACTTCAGTTCACCCAAGCTTGAATTAGTCAGCACACTTAATTGCATAAACACAGATGAAATCCATGTATATTTTCAAAATTCACATTCCATAAACGAGAGATATAGCAGAAGAGATCACATATTAAATAATTTTTTACTTATTTTTGCAATATTTCTTTAAAATATGCTGTAACATGCCTTCAGTTAGACAAGGATAAACTTACTCTAACAGATTAATAAAATTGTTTGCTCATAGATACAAGAGAAAATAATGTTTCAGACATGCCATCCAGGGGAAACAACAAAATCTTGAGAATTATGTAACCTGTCTCTTATTAGCAAAGGGCTTAAGCACTAAGAAGATTCCACTTTCAATTCTCCTAATAAGGCTGGTTCATTCATTATATCACAAATGTCACATTTTGGAAAATAATTGTCTGTAAGAGAAGAAATAATTTTTTGTTACAGGCAACAGGAATCCCCACATCTAAAGGAAAAAATGAAAATAATATTATTTTACTTGTATAAAGCTAGTTGAGAAAATGTATAATTTACTATCTGTAAAATCTGGATGTTCATGAAAATGATTGTTTGCCATTGGACATAGAGTTTCAGATATTTCTTCTCTTGTCTCTGTGTGTTCCTCTCCTTAAACACTTATGTAGACTGATTTGTGTAGCAGCATCACAAAGAGAACAGGTGAGATGAAATCTTCAGTCACAGTATCTCCCAACGTGGCCTTATTTGGAAAGAGTTATTTCAGATGTTGTAACTAATTGTAAGGCTATGATTGGTGTGTATCCTATACCAATATCAGTAGTGTACTTCTATGACAATATCCATCTGAGGACAAATGAACAAGTTGATGACTATATGATGAAGAAATTGCAGTATGCAGCTGAGAGTGATAAAATGCCAAATATTGCCGAAAAGCATTAGAAAACTTACAAAAAAACAGGATCACAGAATACCTTAATTTCACCTTTCAGCTCTCACTACAGTAAGAAAATAAAACTGTCGTTTTGTTCCTTGTTTGTAAAATTCTATATTGGCAGTCCTAGAAAATTATGATGGCAATACATAAAATGTGTGCAATAAATTGCAAACTTTGCAGTTTTCTTGATTAAGTTTATTCTCATGTTGCAAAAATTGATTTTACTGTTTAGCACCTGCCCCTTGAGGTGTTGCACGTGTGGCTGCAGTGTCCAGCTGCATCGGCAGGTGACAGACAGGAGACAGGCTTCTCTACACCCAGGGCTCTGCTCTGTGGGCCCTGGATGGTTGATGGTCTGACATAGAAAAAGACTGGGCCACCTTGGATGAACCCAGAGTCACGGTAGCCTGGAAAGCTACCCATGGTGTATTTAATATGCCAAAAACACTAACAATAATGAACCTCATTCCCAATGAATACAAACATTACTGGCACCCGCTCGAGCAAATCCATGAACAATGAGAAGACAAGTGACAAGTGATCGTTTAGCAGAATGGAAAGCAGAAGGCATAATCTTTTGCTTGCTTTTACTTTAGTGTTTCTTGTTGTTTTTATCAAACCCTTGCATAAAGGTGAGCTTTAATCTTATAATATTTTCCATAAAATTCAAGGGATGGTCTCTGGTCAATTAATATGATTATGGGGACAAAGCAATAGTGCAGTGAGTAGGTCACTTGTCTTGCACACTGCCACTCTCTGTTGATCACTGCACAGCTTATGATTCCCAGGCTACCAATAATGATCCTGAGTACAGAGTCAGGAGTTAGCCCTGAACACCGCTGAAAATGACCATAAAGCAAACAAAAAATGTGATTATGGTAAAATGATATTGACATTGATATAACTGGAACTTGCTTTCCCCTGTGGCTGACTCCCTGTATGTAAGCCAAATAAATTACATTTCTTCAAAATTGCTTCTAGTATATATCAATAAGTAGGGTAAATTTTGAGAAACATTTGATATTGGTTAAGAAGGTATATTGAAAATTCAATTTAAAGATAGAGATCTAAGCCTGTCCACTATATATAGAACTGTTTATTAGTATTTACATATATATATATACATACAAGACTATACATATTTAATAATTCTCAACATGGAAAGCAATTAATTTCTCTATCAACTATGGGAGTAGTTGCACCCATTATTACATTGTTAGAATTTGATCAAGAGAGCAGATAATAGAAAACCTAACTTCAACCTAACGCGATTGAAGTCTCATTGAGGTATCTAATGAGGCAAAGAATGAGAAGGCATTTTTTATTCTAGGTGTAGAAACTATTGATAATAAACTTCAGAGCCAAAGACTCAGATTTTAATTCCAAACAGACCATTTGTTATCTGTGTGATCTTAGAAGATTAAATTGATATCTTAGAATCCTAATTTCTGTCTCCATGACATTGGTATTATTAAGATCAAATATGCTTCATTTGCAAAGTGACTGGAATTTTCCATAATTTGCAAGAAAATGTTCATATTATGTCATTTTAATTACCCTCTCCAATGAGACCTTTGCTGTCCACCAGACCAGGTGTATCATGAAATCCTATCATGGAATTTGAAAGTCAGAGCACTATATTAAACAGAAGAACATGAGAGTGAGGTACTGACTAAGATTTGGAATGACTGGATAATGCTAACAACAATAGGAATATCAGAGATTAATTTGAGAGCCTGTATGCCATGAAATATGAGAATGTAGAAGAAATGGATAAATTCCTGAAGTCCTATAACCTCCCACGGCTGAAACAAGAAGAACTCCAATACCTGAATAAGCCTATCATCATCGAGGAAATTGAAAGAGTAATTAAAAGTCTGCCCAAACACAAAAGCCCAGGTCCAGAAGGATTCACTAGTGAACTCTACCAAACCTATAAGGAGTACCTACTGCCAGTCCTTTTCAAGTTCTTCCAGGAAATAGAAGAAACAGAAACACTCCCAAACAGCTTCTACGAGGCACATATCACCCTGATACAAAAAAGCAGAGAGAGACAACACAAAGAAAGAAAACTACAGAGTGGCAGGATACAAAATCAACACCCAAAAGTCAGTGGCTTTCCTATATACAAATAGCAAAAGAGAAGAAAGAGATATTAAGGAAACAATTCCATTCACAATTGTACCACAGATAATCAAATACCTAGGAATCAACTCAACCAAGTGTATGAAGAACCTGTACAAAGAAAACTACAAGACACTGCTCCAAGAGATAAAAGATGGCACAAGGAAATGGAAACATTCCCTGCTCATGGATGGGGAGAATCAACATTGTCAAAATGGTAATACTCCCTAGAGCTCTGTACTGGATTCAATGCAGTCCCTATAAGGATACCATGATATTCTTCAAAGAAATTGACCAAACGCTCCTGAAATTTGTATGGACTAATAAACCCCAAGGAAAGCTAAAGCAATCCTCGGGAAAAGGAAGATGGGAGGCATCACCTTTCCCAACTTCAAACTGTACTACAAGGCAGTAGTAATTAAAACAGCATGATATTGGAATAAAAACAGACCTGTGGACCTATGGAATAGAATTGAGTATCCTAACATCCAAACTCAAACACATGATCATTTAATATTTGATAAAGGTGCAAAGAGTCTAAAATAGAGTAAGGAAAGCCTCTTCAACAAGTGGTGTTGGGAAAACTGGGCAGCGACATGTAAAAAATTATATTGGACCTGTGTCTAACACCATGCACAAAAATCAGGTCAAAATGGACTAAAAATCTCAATATCAGACTTGAATCCATAAAGTACATTGAAGAAAATATAGGAAAAACCTTCCACGACATCGAAGCTAAAGGCATCTTCAAAGGTGAAACATCACTAACAAAGAAACTAGAAGAAAAGATAAACATATGGGACTACATGAAACTAAAAAGCTTCTGCACCTCAAAAGAAACAGTGACTAAGATACAAAAGCAGTCCACAGAATGGGAAAGAATATTCACCCAATACCCATCAGATAAGGGGTTAATATCCAGGATATATCAGGCACTGGTAGAACTTTACAAGAAGAAAACAAACAACCCCATCAAAAATGGGGAGAAGAAATGAACAGAAACTTCAGCAAGGAAGAAATTTGAATGGCCAAAAAACATATGAAAAAATGCTCATCATCACTAATCATCAGAGAGATGCAAATCAAAACAACAATGAGCTATCACTTTATACCACAGAGAGTGGCACATATTCAAAAGAGCAAGAACAACAAGTGCTGGCATGGATGTGGGGAAAAGGGGACACTCATCCATTGTTGTGGGAATGCCGGCTGGTACAGCCTTTCTGGAAAACAATATGGACATTCCTCCAAAGACTAGAAATTGAACTCCCATTTGACCCAGCCATACCACTCCTGGGAATCTACTCTGTCAAACCAAAAAATACGCAGTGGAAACATCATCCCTACTTTTATGTTCATAGCAGCATGATTCACAATAGCCAGAATCTGGAAACAACCATAGTGCCCTAGAATAGATGACTGGATAAAGAGCTTTGGTACATCTACACAATGGAATACTATGCAGCTGTTAGGAAAAATGAAGTTATAAAATTTGCCTATAAATGGATGGACATGGAGAAGATTATGTTGAGTGAAATTAGCCAGGAGAGAGACCGATACAGAATGACTGCATTTATTTGCATAACATAAATATATATTTACATATTATGATACCCATATCCAAGGTCAAGTGAAACATATATCAGGAGGTCTTGTCAAAGGTGGAAATTATCACAAAAGTGTGGGAGTCAGAGGCTAGGTAAGACAGAAAATGGAACAGTGTGCTAACAATTGTCGAGGGTACTAATGCCAAACCTAGAACTGAGCATTAAATAGAGGCAAAAAGATACACATGACAACCCTTTAATGTATGTTCTGTAATCCATAGTCTGGAGGGGAAGGAAAAGAGAAAGAGAGAGAAAGGGAAGGAAACAAAGAACCTGCCGTGGAGAAGGGCTGGGGAAAGGGGGAGGGAACCGGGGACGTTGGTGGTGGGAGATGGGCACTGGTGGCGGGATGGGTGCTGGAACACTGTATGACCAAAACCCAAATAAGAACTTTTTAATTGTATATCTTTGTAATTGTAAAAATAAAAAAAAACTTAAAAATAGGTATATTATGGAACATAAAGTCACTCAACTAATTGTACAAGTTCAATCAACTAGAATATAAATAATTCTCAGTGGGCACTGGAATTTTAATTTTTTAACTTCAAGTTCTGTTACAATATGTCCTCTTTCTCTAGTTTGGTATCAGAAACTATTGCAGAAATACAAGTTTAATAATACCATTTCCAGAAATTTTCCAGTATCCGAAGACTGATATTATTTGTTTAAACTAAACAATCCTGATTATCATAGGTGATGCCATGCGCGAGGAATCAAAAGCAAAACGTTACACTATTAAACAACTCTTAAAACTAAACTAGGCTTATTTACTGATACCATTTAGGTCTTTAGCTTTTCCTATAATTTCTATTTAAAGTCTTCCTACATTTGCATTTCTCTTTAAAATCTATATAATCCTTGATTAAACTCAAGATGACTGTAAAATGACAATTCAAAGTGTGTGCATTAACAATAATGACATAATCAGAAAGGTTAAGAAGCTGTATTATTTACACTGCAAGTTTCCATATGCAGAAATTTGTAGATAACATTTTCTTTCCAGTCCTCTTACATCATTGCTCTGAAATGTAAAAATATTCATAAAATCTGACACTTTATAAGTTGCTTCATTTTAAAAAATTGTAATTTTGTAAAAAGTGTTGAATATTAGATACCACAATGCATTTTGTTAGCTTTGTTTTTTTATTTCTTGACTGTGAGTATTCTAAGAAAAGGTGTTATAAATTTGATCTTTGCTATAAATGTATTTAATTTAAATTTGTTCTTTGAGTGTTCTAATACATCTGAAAGGTTCTACTGATTAATGTATGCTTTCCAAGAAAGAAACTCTATTTTAATTTAAAATACCATAAGCTGATATAAGTTCTTCTTGCATATAACACATTTATTCACCATCAATGAAATCAATTGTATTTCAATACGCTTCATTGTTTCTTTCACTTTAAATCTTTCTATTCTTAGATTTACTTCTGCAGTGCTAAGTTTGGCTTTTACATGCAAAGTCTTAAAGGAAAAAAATTAACAGTATTATTTGTGCAATGTAATGGATTCTAACTAGCTCATGTGAGGAAAATACAAATTTTAAATCTTCTGTTTACACAAATTTAGTTTCTTTTTAAACATCACCATGCTTGTTTACATAATTGAATGAGTTAATATGTACTTGCTTAGAAAAGTATTTGAGATATTATAAGTACCACCTCTTAACAGAAATAAAGATTGTTTAATAACAAGAAATATGAGAATTTGGTCTTAATTTATATAATTATCATAATTAAAAGAAACTTTAATTCACAAAGTAATATATTTGCATACTGTTATCTAGGATCATCAATCTATTGGATGCAAATAAAATTAGTTTCAAAAATATTTTGCATAAATATATAAGAACAATTTTATAAATGTTATAAAAAGTAGGTGTCAATAACATTCCATTAATCACCCACTAAGTGGCTATAATTACCATCACTAGAAATAGTAAGTGCCTGTGAGTTTATAAAGCCATCAAAAGTTTCAAACGCTATTGGGATTGAAAAATTAGGTTGGAAAGTTTGCTAACCTGCATGTTAATTTGTACCCACCACATGACAGTCCTTGTCAAGACCCTGAAGGAACAATTTGAGGCTCTTCATATTCCTGAATCAACCAGATGCCATTGGGCTACATTGGCATGTGGTAGGGTCCAATGGAAATATTATTGGCGCCCACTCTCGAGCACATTGATGAATAACGGGATTCAAGTGATCAAGTGATCAAGTGACATGACAGTGTTGTTCAAAAAGACAAAAAAGCCTATTCCATAAAATGATTTGTAAATAAAAATTTATAATGCCTTATTTAATAATCAATAGAGAGAGATAACAAAATTCCCATTATGGGACAGCAAAACTCTACCCTGCCCAAAATATGTCCTTTAGAAAAGGTTAATTTCATGTGGCCTTGATGGCAAGTGGAAATTTAGCCAGTACTCTTAGAATGAAAACAAATAAAAGAGAGAAACTTTGGAACAATTAACTATTCACTGCTTTTTTTTAAAACAAAAAAGAGAAACTTTGGAAGAATTGACCTAAGAAATGTAAACATCAGACACTTAAAACCAGATATGCATCAGGGTATATTTTCTTTGAACAATTTTACAATCAATTATATAAAAAATGGTCCTTCTTACAAAATACTTTGTACTTCCTCAGCTATGATATCTTATTTTAAAAATATTTCTTCCTCTTGTCCCACATGGCTGCTATGGGTGAAAGAATATACAAAGAAAAAAGACCAAAAAGATAAAACCCATATTACTTGTCTATGTCAAACCAAGTACAATGTTTAAAACTTAACAGAACAATAAAGGTAAAGAACATTTTTATTTACAAAAAGACATTTTAAGTACTTGTTAAATTTTAAACTACTTGAGATGTGTGCCAATTTCCATACCCTTAAGGCAGTTGCAATGTGAATATTATCAAGTCACACAGGTTGCCTCTCCCTTCTAGACTAAAGTTAACTAAGATTGTTTCATTACCATATCCACTGCTAAATTGCATGAAACATTAGCATCTGTTCAGAAGTAAGCTCTCCCTGGGGCTATGTGCTGGAGAACTCTGTAGGTCCCAGTGAATCTCAGACAAGACTTCAGATTCCCCAACTGTCTACAAAGTAATTTACTCTTTATCAGTGGGAAGTCTTGGTCTGAGGAAATAGTACTTTTGAAAAGACTGAAGTTTAATTACAAAGATTACTTCTTTTCATCCAAGTCTGCTGTTTCAAACCCTATTTTTCCCTGTTCTATAACTGTACTTCCAAAATAGTTAATAGACCGAAGGTGTATGTTTATTGAACAAACTATCAGACGAGATAGGATAAGCAGTGATTTAAGATTTTTGGTAAAGTACTTGCTTATAAGAGACCAATATGTGCACAAAAGAGTCAAGACTGAAAACAATAGATGAACAATTTACAGACATCACCAAAAACAGTGGAATTGTTAGTGGAGAACTCCACCTCATGCAGGAAGGCAAAGAGAAGCAAGTGTTAGTGTTACAGAAATCTGACCACCAAAACTGTTGACCCTTAATAAATAAGAGACAGAAGCAGATTTTCATTTTGTCATAAAGACTCCACCAGGCGCATGCAACAAATCTTAGCATGAAGCTCATTTATACGGGGTTTATAGCCCTTGTGTTTCAAAGAACACACGTGATTAATACATTAGGTGATAAGTAAACACTACTCCATACAACTTCCCAGAGTTGCAGATAGCTCCAGAGTTACTTTCACAGTCCCAAATCCTATTATGAACAAGTCCCTCTAATTCCATTTTTTGTTGATCATATCCTAGCACTTTGGTACCCATGTGATCGCTGGAAACAATTGACTTCCCACAGCCTTATCGGATCATTTGGTCCTTGAATGCATTTAAATTTTGTTCTGAGCAGACCACTCAACTCCTGGAGTGATTTATTGCCTCAAGTTTTTTTTCCCAATTCTTCCTTCAACGGAAGAGATTTCTATATTGAATTTTCTGTATTCCATTTTCTGCACAGGGCACTGGTGTTCAGCGAAGTCCCATCTATTTCTCCAAGACAAAAGGAATACACCTGAGTGGCAGTACCTCCCCCTGAGGACCAGCAACCAGACTCCTGAAATGATGCTACCCCTTTACGTTTTAGAAGGGGACTGGGTCCCAACATGGTTTCTTGTCTTTACTAGGGAAACTTGAGAGATAGTCTGTTAGAAATAAAATCAAACCAAGGAAAAAAAAAGAAACTCTTAGGTTTCCTGTTATGGGGGAGAGGGGAGTAGATGAATAATGAACAGTTTGGAAAACTTTTATTGTCTTGCATAGTGTAGGACTTCCCTAACGTCAAGGTGCTAGACTAAGAGACAAGTCTGTCCAACTCCCAAAGAATTTTTGATCTGGTCCTCATAAATGACAGAGGAGCATCAATAAATAAGAATAGAAGACTAAGAATAGAAGAGTTAGTAAAAATAAGAGAAGTAGAATGACATTGTAAAGGACAGATGAAGAAGATGAAGGAAACTGAGGGAGAAGAGGGGAAATTGAAGGAGGAAGAGGAGGGAAGACATGGAGAAGGAGGAAGAAGGGATGGATGAGGAAGGAGGAAGAGGACAAGAAAATGAGGAAGAGGAGGAAGAGGAAGAGGAGAAAGAATGAGAAGGAGGAAGCTGGCACTAGCTAAAGCAGAAAAGCAGAGCTACTTATAGGTCTGAAAACAATATTTGTGGGATAACTATGTATTCACTGTGTTCTAAGTCCACTTTCTACTGTACACAAAAAGTATCTTTACTTGATTATTTTTCAACTTTTATTACTCCCTCATATAACATAAATTATGAAAAATCATCATAATTAAATATACTAATGTAGTCTTTCTTTTTCCTTTGTTTTTAATGGAAATTAATACTGAAGGAACTCAAAATGGGAGAGATGAGAACTGGTCTAGAATTTTGGACATATGATTAAGCATTTAGTTCATTACTAATTTAATGTCATTTATCTGTCCATCTGGCTGTGATCAATTAATTGTAGTATCACTGCACTCGGACCAACTCAGAACCAGAGACTCTCAGACATGGGGCAGAGCTGCTACTTGATCTTACTATGCCCAGTCACTCATGAGGTGCCGGGAGGCATGGCTGATTCTAGCCCTGGCCTGCCACCCCAGCAGAGCCTTACAACAAGCCAGACGACCTCCCGACTCCATGGAGGCCGCCCTTTTCCACATCCGTACTTCTTTATCACAACTCCACCCAGCAGACCAGACTATCACAGCCCGAATCATTAACACCCACCCTGCAGCAGTTTTTTTTTCAATCCGGCCCAGGTATGCTAAACCAGAGACTCAGACATGGGGCAGAGCTGCTACTTGCTCTCCCTGTGCCCAGTTGCTCATGAGGCACCCGGGAGGCATGGCAGGTTCTAGCCCTGGCCTGCCACCCCAGCAGAGCCTCACAACAAGCCAGACGACCTCCCCAACTCCATGGGGCCGCACTTTTCCACATCCGGACTTCTTTCTCATCACAACTCCACCCAGCAGATCAGACTATCACAGCCTGGCTTGTGTGGCCACTAGCGGCCGCACAGTTCATCAATAATTGCTTTTATTTAGAGGTGACTACAAGAGTTTGCCACCCACACGGCAAGCCTGGCAAGCTGCTTCTGTCATATTTGATATGCCAAATACCAGTAACATTTATATTAGGTCATTCCCATGACCTAATATAATGGTTTGAGCTCTTTATGTTCCTGTAGCAAGCGGATGCCATTGGGTTCTACTAGCATGAGACAGGACATATGGAGATATTACTGGTGCCCACTCTAGCAAATAGATGATCAACAGGAAGATAGTGATCAATAGATAGTGATCTGTCGATCTCTGTAAGGTGTTGAATTTTTATTCGATTATTTGGTTCTAGGGAGGAGGGATGGTAGAATATGTGCACTTGCATATTCACTGTCCTAACTGCTTCCCAACTCTTTATGGAGTTGTTCTTTACAGCCTCTCAAAGATCAAATCTATCAAAAAATGAAGTTTTTTCACATGAATTTAAATCCCCTCAGGCACACCACTGTTTCTATTTTTTTGTATGATAGCAGACACAAGTTTCTTATATAGCAAAAATGAAAATTTTAAAATAAGGAATCAGAGTTCATGTGACTGAATTTTTTTTAACAAGAATGGCTTTATTTATTTATTTAATGATTTTTTTTCTTTTTTGGGTCACAGCCAACAATGCTCAGGGGTTTCTCCTGGCTCTTCGCTCAGGAATTACTCCTGACGGTGTTTGGGGGAACATATGGGATGCTGGGGATTGGACCAGGTGGGCCACATTCAAGGCAAATGCCCTACTCACTGTGCTATCGCTCTGGCCCTGAATTCTTAAAAGATTATTTTCTTCCTTTCTTTTCCTTCCTTCCATCCTTTCCTTCCTTCCTTCCTTCCTTCCTTCCTTCCTTCCTTCCTTCCTTCCTTCCTTTCTTCCTTCCTTCCTTCCTTCCTTCCTTCCTTCCTTCCTTCCTTCCTTCCTTCCTTCCTTCCTTCCTTCCTTCCTTCCTTCCTTCCTTCTTTCTTTCTTTTTTTTTTTTTTTTTTTTTTTTTTTTTTTCTTTTTTTTTTTTTTTTTTTTTTTTTTTTTTCTTTTTTTTTTTTTTTTTTTTTTTTTTTTTTTCTTTTTCTTTCTTTTTCTTTTTTTTTTTTTTTCTTTCTTTCTCTTTCTTTTTTTTTCTTTCTCTCTCTTTTTTTTCTTTCTTTTTTTTTTTCTTCCCTTTCTTTCTCTCTCTCTCCTTCCTTCCTTCCTTCCTTCCTTCCTTCCTTCCTTCCTTCCTTCCTTTTCTTTCTTTCCTTTCTTTTCTTTGGGTCATACCCAGCAATGCTCAGGGGTTACTCCTGGCCCCTAAATTCATAAAAGATTTTAAGAGAAAGGGAAGAAAGGGAAAAAGAAGGCAGGGAAACTCCCAGATTTCCTTAAAGAGGATTCCAGAGAAAGGCATAAAACTTTATCTTGTTTTTATGCTTCTATCATATGGATAAATGAGCATTTTATAGAGTTAAAGGTCTTAATAAAATAGGTGGTAAAATATTTGGTTGATTACCACTGGATACACAGTCTATTCATCTTACTGTGCTGATCCTGGACCCTCACTTGAGTCATTCCACACTGTTATTCTTTTCCTTAGGCCCATATTATTTTTCTTAGTTTTGGTTGGGTACCAAACTTGGCAGTGTTCAGTGCTAAATCATGGTTCTGCATTGAGCAGTTACTCTTATCTGGGCTCAGGGCATTCTCTGCTGTGCTAGAAGTCAGATTCATTTCCACCATGTGCAAGAAAGTACCCACTCTAATGTCCACCATGTGCAAGAAAGTACCCACTCTAATGTCCACCATGTGCAAAAGCGTACCCACTCTATTATCTCTCCTGTCCCTAATGCCGTATTCTTCATCTCTCTCCCTGACCCCCTTGTCCCTACTAATTCCTCTATTTATACTAGTTAATGCATTCATCTTTTTATCATATATTTATAAGGAAAATTTAATGTATGTGTGAATGATACTTTGGAAGATGACCATAAATTTATACTTCAAAGAACACAAATTTATTGTATCAATTCTGCAACCAGAATTCTAATAATTATCTTCCAGAGTCAAATATTAATACAGAGCTATGCTTGCTCATGGACTGTTAGCTTAGGAACTGTTGCAGTCACATCTACATGACTGACCATGCTTAACTTCTTCTATATTTAGGTCTTAAACTGCCAGCATAGACTTGCTAGCTATGAACTTGTAGAGACCATCCATATTTTTAGGTCCCTCTCCTTCTTATCCTCCATCATGAAAGCCAGCGCGCAAGTATGGGATCAGATTTGTTCATATATCAAATCTCTTTCTTCATTTTTCTTTCATTCTTACTTAGGAAATATTCTGCTGTATCGCCACAACTGACTAGGTTATGCATATGCATATTTTGCATGCTTATCACATATGAAACTGTGCAGTTACCTGTAGCATTTTTGGTGTTTCGATGTCTACCAGTATGTATTTATTGATATTTTTTAGGGTACCTCTAAGCCCAAATGTCAATGCTAAACTGTCAAGCTCTGTTATTGTCTGTGATTCTCTCTGTCCATTATCATATTACATTAAAATATTGCTTTAGTTTTAATGAAACTGCCACTTTTATCAATTAATAAAATTATTTTCTCATATTTTATAACTAATTATATTATTCTTTTTATCTGTGTTTGATAAAATTCTTATAAAAATTTTGCGTAATGGTTTAAGGAGAGTATAGGATGCCTAGATGACCCTTGGCCCCCAAAATACAGAGAAGAGAGGAAAAGAAATAGAGTGAAGGGAAACAGGAGAAGAGATAGATAAGAAGCAACATAAATAGGGATCAAAAGTTTCCAGGTATATTGGTGATGTTAAGGAATGATAGAGATAAATATCAAAACCATATTCACAACTGAATTCATGAGATACAATTTTATAAACACATGTAAAGGGACCCTATGGGGTTAGGGGTTTGGGAGTGCTTGGAGTAGAGAGAAATTGGGAAAACTGTTCTAGGAATTTGATACCAGTAGAGGGATTGGTAATGGGATTGGTGATGGAATATTGTATGTCAAAAAACCCAACTATGAATGACATTTTAATCTATAATGCTTCAGTAAAATTTTGAAAAAAATATTAAGCATCCATTTGAAATTTTGGATTCCCATCACATGTCTTATGATAGCAGGAAATAGATCAATATAGACATCAACTAATTTGGGACTCTTTTAATTGTATTACAGCCAATATTCACTGTTCCATCCATTACAGGAAAGAAATTCCCAATTCCTTGTAACATATTGCATAATTATAACTAGCCAACAATGACAATCATTGACATTTGCAGAATATCACTGTATCACTGTCCTCCCGTTCATCATCGATTTGCTCGAGCTGGCACCAGTAACATCTCCATATGTCCTGTCTCATGCTAGTAAAGCCCAAGGGCACCTGTTTGCTCCAGGAACATAAAGAGCCTCAAAACCATTCCATCAGGTCATTGGAATGAGGTCTATAATTGTTACTGGTATCCGGCATATCAAATACGACACGGGTAGCTTGCCAGGGCTCTGCCGTGCAGGTAGCATACTCTTGTAGTCTTCTCAAAATCCAGCATTTATTGATAAACTACGCCGCAGCAGAATATAAAATAAATTAATTTCTATTTTAGCAGGTTATAAATACTAGAGTATGGGTGAATAGTTGTGCATGTACATAAATAAATAAATATATATATATATGTAATTACATCACATATGTTGTTTTGTGTATACACTGTGACAATGAACATGGTACTAAGATATACCTAAGATATGGCTCAAGTGCACGATTGGAGTTCTGAGCAAGATGTGATTGTGGATAGCATGGGGATTCATAGAAATGTTCAAAGAAGACTGAAGCCACTTACAGTGAAACTCAGAGAACTGATATAGATGGCTCAGTAGTAGGGCATGTCAATGCAATGGTGCTCTGCCCAGCTCCTTTGGGGCCCTCAGAATTAGCCCAGTTACTTAGAACCCTTCAGAAATAAAGTATGTTATTTTCAAATAATTTGTATTATCTGTTTTTAATCTTTTCTTTTCTTTTCTTTTTTGGGGGGGTCACACCTGGCAACATTCAGGGGTTACTCCTGGCTCTGCACTCATAAATCACTCCTGATGGTGCTCAGGGGACCATATGGGATGCCGGGGATAGAACTCAGGTAGGCTGCATGCAAGGCAAACGCCCTACCCGCTGGACTATCGCCTAGGCCCCCATTTGTATTCTCTTAACTGTGTCCAACACCGATCCTTCTTTTATTTTTCTTTTTTCAGTTTTATTTTGGTAAGATGGGGACAATACTCTTAATGATAGGGCTTCATGAATAACACATCCTAGTATATTTAAAGTTTGTTGGCATATCACTTTGTACCACTTGTCTTCTCATTGTTCATTGATTTGCTTGAGCGGGCACCAGTAACATCTCCATTTGTCCTGTCACATGCTAGTGTAGCCCAAAGTGCATCTGCTCACTCTGGAACATGAAGAGCCTCAAACCATTCATTCAGGTCATGAGAATGATGTCTATAATTGTCACTGGTTTTTGGCATATCAAATATGACAAGGGTAGCTTACCAGGCTCTGCCATGCGGGGAAAACAGCAATATAGTACCAATATATTTTTTCTTATTATAGTGGTCAAATCATATGTGATATTCCTTACTTGTGGGGGATTCAGGAGATCCAACGCAGTCTTGCTTATGCCCAGGGTGGGAGACCTCAGCTCAAGTGCACGACTGGAGTTCTGAGCTAGAGGTCTGGGAAATTTTCTTATCTTGGATTGTAGTAGCAGAGCTTGTTTTATTACTGGTAATTAGTAAAGGCTTTTGGAACTTAGCTGAACCATCTGACACCCATCCATGAGGTAAAAGGGAACTTGTTCTCCAATATTGGTGGAGCCCCCATGGCTTCCCGGCATGGTGTTTTATTTTTATGTATTCCCTTATCTCATTTCCTTGGCTATAGACTCACACCAAGGCTGGAGCAAATTCCTGGCATGTGAAATCCCTGGGATTGATTCATGGAACCACCTGGTCTCCTAAGAACAACCAGGGTTTCCCATTTCTATTGGGTCCAAGCATAACTGGGATGAATATTGTTGGCATAAACAATATGAAATAATTTTGTTATATACCTGCCAAGGGGATAAACTGGAGGATGGCAGGAGCCCTTAGGATACTGGTGGTGGGATTTGTGTTGCAACATTGTATGGGTGAAAACAATTCTATTGAGTGGCTTTGTAAGTCCAGGTATCTTGGTAAAAGAAGTCAAAAGAAAAATTTTAAAAAGCGTATTATTTAATCTCATGGGGGATAGCACAACCTTGCATGTGGCCAACCCAGGTACAGTCCCCGGCATTTCATATGGTCCCTTCAGCACCATCAGGAGTAATTCCTGATCAAAGAACCAGGAGTCACCCCTGAGCATTACTGGATGTAACCCACAAAAAGCAAAAAAGCAATAAATAAACATATCATTTAACCTCAATAATTATTTTTAAATATTTCCATGAATAATGGCTTTTAAGGCTTGAGAAGGCACCAGTAACATCTCCATATGTCCTGTCTCATGCTAGTAGAGCCTAAGGGCACCTGCTTGCTCCAAGAACATAAAGAGCCTCAAACCATTTCATCAGGCCATGGGAATGAGGTCTAAAATTGTTACTGGTAGTTGGCATATCAAATATGACACAGGCTCTGCCGTGCAGGTAGCATACTCTTGTAGTCATCTCTAAATCCAGCATCTATTGATGAAC